>SNQJ01S0264244.1:0-12049 GCA_010110895.2 Picea sitchensis | reverse complement strand
TACCGTTAGATCTGCGACCTTATAATGAACGGTTCAGATTTACAATGAAATTACAATATACTTTTATAAGGCAATTTTTGCTTCGGGGGCTTCACCCCCGAACCCCCATCAGGGGACGCTGCCTCCGAACCCCCGCTGGGGGCCCGCTTGCCCCCAGACCCCCCNTGAAAGCAAAGGACCTCTGCATTAGGAAGATAATTAGGCTCCACAACCAACATCTTGGGCTGCAATGTCATGATCAACAAGTGTTTCAACAAGGAATCTTCTATATGCAGACAAAACATGATCTTCTGAGGGACTAGAATTTGAAATTCTAGTTAGCATATCTTGACAAATTTTTGACCTCTTTTATGCTTTGGAAGCATACTTAGCAATGTATTTCAACACAACATGTCGGGAAACCACTGGTTGACAATCAACATTTGCACACCACATTGCAAGAAGATCTACATTATGGACATTTAACCTATCATCATTTCTTGTTGGCTCATATCTTCACAAGTAGCTCTTGAAATATGTTGAAACTCACGAACCATTTCTTTCACCTTAGATAAACAATCCAGGGTCTCATCAAACAAGTGTGTAGGAGTTCCACTTCTCCTACTAATCATCTCTTGAACTCCAGTAAGAAATTGTTGTTGAGCTGTGATATTATGTATTGTTGAAATAAATTTTGTTGCACTTTCGTTATCCATAACTGCATGTAAAAAAGACAATTTATAATAATAATAAATATTTAGTACGGCTGGAATAAAAAGGTAAACATAACGAAACATAACCCCTTAGAAATTCTGAATACAATAGTTATATTGACCCCTTAAAAAAAATGTTGCAAGAAAAACTAAATGAGTAAAAAAGATGTAATTTTTTAAAGGAATTTTTAAAACCGTGAAAAAATAAATAGAAAGGTATAATAAATTGTATCGGAGAAAGAGTATGGTTGATAAAAAAGAGGAAAACATAATGAAAGTGATGATTTTTTTTAATTTAAAAAAAGTGATATGGATTCAATGAACATTTACATGTTTTTACAAATATTAAGAAATGATAATTTCAAGAAAAAAATATCAAAGGACAAAAAAATGAACTTAACATAGACATTCTATGTAAAGTGAAAATATTTAAACTGAATGTTACAATGATATGGACTTTAATCGTTCCTCTTCTTTTTTCCTAATTGTAACATATGCACTGTTTTTCATTTTTGCATAGCGCTCAAAAGAGAAAGGTGGTGATATGCGTAAACCATCTATTGATTTGATTCTTGATATAGATGTGAAGGTCAACTCTTGCTACTCTTTGTTTCCAATATCAATTGTTGCACGTTCTAAAGTCAACCCCTGTGATTTGTGAATAGTAAGGGTCCATGCCATCTTCAGAGGAATTTGTTTACGATTTCCTCTTATAACTGGTGTGATAGGTATGATGTTTGGATTTATTGGGTCAAATGGAACACCAATGTACTTATCAAAATGAACAGTTGTATACATTGGAAGCTGAAGAGGCTTTGAGCCAGACATATATAATATATTCTGAATGTAACCAAGAGCACCATTCACTAAGCCAGCTTCAACCCACAAGTTACATGTCAACATAACACTTTGTCGAGGGCATAATAGAACTTCACATTCCAATTGATCATCATCAAGACCAACAATTTATGTTTGTCGTGTATGCTCAACAATACATTGTGCAATTGGATAATTTAATGATTTCAACATCTGCCTATTATGCAAGTTCACCAAATTATTTGTTGGGAACAAGTGAAATGCTGAATTAAATAAAGTCCTCTCCTCAAGAGGAAAATTCATATCAACCCATGACATAAGAAGATCCCAATCATCAAAAAGGGGTTCAACATTTCTTATGTTCATTAACAATCTACGGAAACAATATTGTTTCAGATCATTTCCTCGTTGTCAGAATATTGTATCCAAGGTGACAACGATGTTGAATTTATTCCATAAAACTTTCCCTGCTGTATTACTTGCATATAAAGGCTTATCTCTGACAGGGGGCAATTGACCAAGGTCACCCACAAGAATAATAGATCTACCACCAAAAGGAGAAGATTTATTATCTGGAAATGCTTCTCGCAATCGAGAATCAATCTGTATGAATAACCTTGGTCCTAAAAAACTCATTTCATCTATTAAAATATATCGAATATGCCTCATTTCTTCTTGAAATATTGCTAGAGACTGCCCCTATAGTGGTCACATATCCTTAATAGGAATCTTTAGTGCTGTGTATATTGTTTTTGCATGCATATTAAAAGCAAAGGATTATTTCCATCAACTGACGAAGTAGAAAGAGCATGAGAAATACAATGAATAAGAAAATACTTTCCAGTGCCTCCAGTACCCTGAACAATCATTAGAAGAGGTTCAGGACTTGGATATTGATTTGAATGTTGTAAAATGATATCAAAAGCAACTCGTTGTTTCTCTACCAAGGAAGATGGAGATACATAATTAGGATGATGATTTTCAACAATAACACCTCTTGATTTGGCGCTTCCTATAAAATAAATAGCCTCTTCTGCAACATCATTTGAAGTTGTTGTTTTCTCCCAATCAAAACATATATCAAAGTCCCTTCGACCAAGAGTGTGAAGGTTAGAAACATTGACATTATTAGGAGGAACCAAACGAGACAAAAGTTTCCATTCTTCAAAATCTTCTTCCACATGGGTTGGTTGTTCTTAGAAATCATCATCATCTTCAACATTTTCTGAAGAAACAAGGGCCCGATGAACATGCCATGGTCGATATCAAAAATTTCTCCAATTTTCAATCACTGTTTCATCTGAAAGGCCAATATCAATGGGAATGTTCCTAAAAGGTTTGTACAAAATCAATTCAGACCAACAAAAAATTTGGAATTCTTCTGAAGCCTCATCGAGAATAGAATAAAAGCGTGACCAAACTCTAACAATGGCATGAAAATTTATAGGTTTCCATTTCTCTATCTTACATTTGGAAGAAAAGGTCTAAGATCTTGTTGTTTCTATCAAACACAAATGATCAATAAAATTAGGTGTTTGTTGATACATTTCAACAAAATTGTTGGGAGATGAAAATTGATGGGGGTTCTTTTGGCACTTTTTTAAAAACCTTTCTCCCAACATTTAAGGAAACAAAGTTTCGACTGCAAAGTACAAGAGGTAGATTTAGTAACATATGGCATGTTTCTTGGGCTCCAATGTCACGATCAACAATTGTTTCAACAAGGAATCTTCTATATGCAGACAAAACATGATCTTCTGAGGGACTAGAATTTGAAATTCTAGTTAGCATATCTTGACAAATTTCTGACCTCTTTTATGCTTTGGAAGCATACTTAGCAATGTATTTCAACACAACATGTCGGGAAACCACTGGTTGACAATCAACATTTGCAAACCACATTGCAAGAAGATCTACATGATGGACATTTAACCTATCATCATTTCTTGTTGGCTCATATTTTTTTCTCCCTTTCTCATCTATGAATAATAGTGAATCATCTCGAACCTCCCATGGAGCATTGTAGCGGCAAGTGAGAACATAACCTTTCTTACACAAGCATGAATCTACACTGCACTTTGTATGTCTTTCAACATGGTTCAACAAATGTTCATAATCATCAAGAGGATTGGAAGAAAAAATTTGTTATGTATTCAATAGGCAGGGATCATCATTGATGCTTCGAGGAACCATTATGTTTCGGTGATGAATGTCACGTGGATTCCATGTTGTTACATATCTATCAAAATATGTCTTTGCAACATGCACATCTAAAGGATTAGACCAATCTAATCTTTCCATGTTTGGAGCACATTCCAACCATAAGAATTTGTGGATGTGAGCTGACCCTCTATGATGCCACTCATATCTAGAAAAGAAGAAGATATATTAAACATATATAGCAGAAAAAAGACAACAACAACTGAGAAAAAAATTAATTAGCATAAATACAACAACATGAACCTGTACCAAAAATCTTTAGCACCAAGATATTTTTGGATGACTTCTTCTCGAAAGATATTGAATCTATGATGCATAAACATGACAACAACATGGGGGTACTTGATAACATTCTCAATTTTTATACGATGTTGATTTAAACCATGAGAATTTTCATTTCTCGGCATCACATTATGCAAGTCTGGCCACTTTGTGTCAGCTGCACTCAAAGTAAAAAATAGACTTGGAAAACCCATTTGAGTAATCATGTCAGTAAGTTCAGTTCGACACTTTGTCCAATAGGCTCTTGTTGCTCTGAGTGAAGAACCAAAACGCATAAGGTGCTCAACCAATTTATTATCAGGTAAATCTATGAGTTGTTGACACAACACTTCTATTGTTGTTGGGGAGTTATCATGTATATTTTTCTTTACAAAAACTGCAGCAGTTGCTTGGCTTCGATGTCTCATTATCATGTTCAATAAGAAGTATCGAAAGCGAGGATGGATTCCAAATCTCTGATCAAAGTATTTGAGCAGATGCAATCCATATTCATGAAGTTGAATGTTACAAATATGTGGATGCAACCAATCAACTTCACCAATGGGGAATAATGTGGGGAATGCCATGTCTAATAACCTTGAGTATTATATTCATTGATCGGAGATGAACCAATATCTGGCCAGTCGACCGATTGAACATTTGAAGACTCAGAATTTTCAATAAATGTTCTTATTTCTTCGATTTCTCTACGTTCATTGGGTAGGTGAGCAACAAAAGATGAAGGATGAGAGTGAAAACGGTCAGCGGGAAACCGTTGAATGTCATCAACAATGTTATTTGTTTCTTCAATATCACAATCAACAAATTTAAGCCTAGTTGACACATCTGTTGGGTTTTCGGGGAGAGATGCAACCGAGTTCATGTCAATTTGAACATCTTGATAAAATTTATCCATTTGAATTTTGTTATACAATGCACTCATCACCCATGATGTCTTGACATAACATTCATAATATTTAGATTGGGCACCACGTCTCCTAACAATCAGGAAGTCAATATCTTCAACACATCGTGGAAGGTTTCTAGCAATGACAGAAATATCTTGAGGAAAGCTAATTGTGTGGCCACTATATTTGTATTTCCCACCACGAGCATGCATCACTTGCAATATAGGATTGACACGTGCTATGAGAATCTCTTCAACTTGTGTAAGTAATTTTAGAACATGAGGTTTCTCATCAATATCCATGTGATTCCATCGAGAAAAATGATGGGAACCTCTCTCTTGCTTACACCTTTTACAAATAGGTCCTTCAGACCCCCTCACAACTTGGATTCTAGGATACGATTCTTGGCAAACATGGCATATTTGGGCAATGGAGAGGTTATCTATCTTCACTCGAAAAGATTTATGTACTGCAATCATGTTGGGATGAAATTGTATATGTACTGCAATCATGTTGGGATGAACATTTCTAGAAAATGGGCAAGCATGTGATGGACATGAACTTCAGTCGATGGCACACTTTATGAAATGACATTAGTAGCTCTAGCCTGCATGTTTTATGTCATTTCTCCATTCTCTAAACTTGCACTTCCATTTCTTGAAGTATGGAGGTTGTCATTTGTAGGTAGCCTATGTACGTGATTATCTTCCAGAATACGAGAAGTTTCCCTGATAAAATGAATGTTGTTAGAAGTTTGTGGAATAAAAGAAATATAAGGATTATGAAAAGATTCTGGGAATGAAACATTGATGGGAAATGTTCTTTGCATTATATCAACCAAATTGCGATACTTACGGCTAATGGGAAAATCAATTACGGGACTACTATCCCTGGTGCTACGATATACAAGTCTTCTACATTCATTTATTGCATTTTTGTTTTGTTGATACCGTAAACGACAAAGTTCATTAGCCCTGTCACGTGATGTCGGTGATCTATTGCGTTTGGTAGAACACTTACTTGTGTTTTCGGTGGACATTTATATAACTACATACAAATAAAAACATATTGTTAACATTATCAAATGGAATAAAATTCATAAGAAAAATTCCAACAATTATATAACCCTAACAAGTGTAGTACAATAAATATTTAAATTTATATGCATTTTTGAATCGGAAAATGATTAAAGTATAAATTAAAATGATATGCAGATTTACTTTAGAAAAATATTTAAAAGTATATAATCAAAATATATAAATTTCAAAAAGAAAATTCAAATAACATGAATAACATGTTAGAACCGTATATATAATTCCAATGAGCGTACTTTATTAAAGAGAGCAAAAATTATTTAAAGTATATAGTATGAATAGTTTAAGAGATGCCAAGAAGCCTATTACATCCTTCATCGATCCCCAATGGTGGAATGTCATTAACAGAGTCCATATTTGGAATAAGTGGAAAAACATTTATGCTTTCAATTAGATTATTGAAATTCTCAATCTTAGGAAAGTGGAACCCATATCTTTGTTCATTGGATACATTGTCCATAGTAGTAGGCATACATAACCCAATCATCAAATTATAGAATAGGAAGGGAACATCCTTGTAATTGCACATAAGGACCGTCTCATGCAATGTTTGAAATGGAAGATAACCATGAAATTTCTTATTTATATATGTAGAAATGTTTTTCAATAAAGTCCATTTGAATCCCCAATCATCCTCAAAATATCCTATTTTTCATTCCGAATCGGCTAGACCAAACTAGAAGTTTTCATCTTCCTCAATAGAGAAAACAGAGGTTGAACCATCATTGATGAGACATATCAGTTGGTTATTATATAATTCTAATGACATACATCATATGTCTGTGATGGGAACAAATGAAAAACCCCATTCATTTTTGCCAACATCAAACCAATAGATTGTGTATCCATAGCGAGGGTAATCTTCATAATCTTTGTTTAAATATAACAAGAACAATTTACTCTTATAGAACAATACATCCTTAGGGGGTGTAGTGCCACCATAAGGAAGTTTTGTCCTTCGCCACACCCTATCAAAGCTGTTGCAAATGTAAAACTTCAACTGCATTATTTATAAACATGTTTCAAGAAAATCCAATCATATTAATTGGCACTGACTTTTTCCAGTAGTGAAAAGAAACCCGAGTCTCCAACCGATACACAACCAATATTTTTAAAGTCCTTGGTAAATGGATTCATCACAAAATAATTGTTGCAATGTGAGCATTTTGTTGGCGAAGATATCAAAATCATCGATCCAACTGTACACTCAACTCTGTAACTGGAATCGATAAAAGGTACAAGAAAACGAGAAATGCGACCATTCTGATTAAGGTAATCTCCAAGGAAATAATTTTTCCTATAACAAAAGAGTACATATAAATCGATAAGATGTTTGAAAATGAAATATATGAAAATGAGATATATCAATAAGATAAATTCTTAAATGAGATAAATGGTTAAATGAAATATATCAATAATATAAATATTTTAATGAAAAAAATAGTTCAATATGTTGGAAAATTAAATATATCAAAATGATTATAAGTAATGCATTCTCCAAGAAATGTGAAATGTATTTATCAATAATAATAAAAAGCATTGAGATACATAATCTAAATCTAAATAATAATTCCTCAAACACTTCATTTTACATAAAATACCTTCAACCAGGAGACATAGTTGTACTTTGAGATGGACCCATATCTTAAGGAGATTTTTTATAGAGATTTTTTCGATAATAGAGAAATTTTGGCTTATATTGGTGAATAGTTTAATATATAGTTTAAACTAAATATAGTTTAACCTAAAAGCAATAATATATTGGAACACCACTTTACCTAAACTTGTGTTGGTTATCTTTCTCACTCATTTGAACCCGGTATCCCAGCCAGTCTAAAGTAAGGTCCTGTCCTGGTCTTTTTGAGATTTTGTTTGGGAATTATTTTTATAGCTTAAATGTATGTTCCATGTATTTATTCAAAAGCTCATTTTGGAATTTTAAAAACGTTTGACATATATACAATAAATAATAAGCATTTTAAGGTTTAGTTGTCCTGGTCTTTTTGACATTTTTATAGCTTAAATGTACGTTCCATGTATTTATTTAAAAGCTGATTTTGGAATTTTAAAAACATTTGACATATATGAAATAAATAACAAGCATTTTAAGGTTTAGTTGGAAGCTATATGATATATTTTCAGGGTTTAGTTGGAAGCTATATAATATATTTTTAGGGTTTAGTTGTTGGAAGGTATTAATTTTATCTTGTCTAAAATTATTTTAGATGATTCTGTTATGTTATTATTATTATGTTATTATTATTAAAAGGAGATATTTTATTTGTATTATTTCTTTTTAATGGTATATCTTTAATGTTATATTTTATTTTATAATAATTTTAAAAAAATATTTTTTTAGGAAATGATTATGTAATATTATAAAAATGTTTAGATTTATAAATTATTATAAAAATGAAATAATAATTAAAAATACCACATTTATTGAGATTGATATAAATTGTTATAGATTATTAATTTGAAAATATAAAAAATGATGACAATTGAGTATATCAACCTAATGTGGTTGTGCTAGTAATATTTAAACAAAGGGAAATTGAAAATGACAATTATAATTTTCATGAATGAACGGATTTAAAAATTTGTAGGCGTTAAAACTCTTTGATTATCCAGGGAAACACGTCCCCTACACGTGCCTATATACAATAAACTATGATACTTTACCTAAACGCGTGCTTTCATCCTACTTAAACATTCCAACTATTAACATTTTGTCAATTTGAAATTTTGATTCATCGAGTCGATACTTCTGCTGCATGTCAATTGTGATATTATTTCTAGTAGGATGCTATAGGAATTTGTTTGTCTCTTATAATGTCGTGGTGTGTTGGGACTTTAATTTATATCAAGATATTTATTGCTAGATTGAAGTGGCATATATTAGCCATTTTCAGGGAAAGATTTAATCTCTGATAAACTCTAAAACTTCATGTTTTTGAATCGGGAACTGAGGTTCTCACTTAAAAATTACAGTAAGAGGTTCGATCACACTCATAAATGGACCTGAACCAGTAAGTTGTATTATATTAACTTGCAACAATAATTACTTTGACCTGAACCAATTGTACAGTAAAAGGTAACTACAATTTTAGTTTTTGAGTTGATATTTTTTTTTTAAAATTCAGCAATATATATATTGAACCAAAAACTCTACAATGTCATTATTGAAATAGTCGGAAATTACAATTTCTATAGATTTAACAATTTTAACCAATTTAAAATTGCCTCTCATACATTGACTTAGGCTAGAAGGTTCTCTTCAAGATTTTCAATATTTTGATGGGGGGATTTGTCCTTTAAGAATCCTCTCCAAGTACTAAAAATATGATCTCAAAGGTTGGCCAAGGAAAAAGGGAAGAGCCATGGGATGTCCTACTTTAAGGCAATGGAACAATTCCTCAATGGTCAAAGGGGCAAGGTAAGAAGACTATACCTTGAGTTACCCTTATAAGTGGAGCATGATGCCATTATTTGGCCTTGTAATAGCTTTTTCCTCCAATAAACTTGATTTTTTTTTTATCTAAACCCTTGAAAAATATCTAAACATTCACTTAGAAGAAATATAGATGCACAAGAATATGAGAGAGGTCTCCTCCTTTTATAATCAAGGAGCTTCCTAAATAAAATATGCTAGCTTAATACCATGAGCTCAAAACCATTGTCCCAGTGAAAACCCTGAGGAAAATACAATATATGAGATAAAATATCCCTAAAAACCCTTCAATACAAGAGATCAAAAAAAGGACACACATGTGGACTAGAGAGTCATAGGAGAGATGCAACCCTCAAAAAATGTGCCAACGCGTCATCAAGGAGTGAAAGGTGAGTCAAAGATGGTCCATGGACCCAAATGATCCTCTAACCAACTCCCAAAAGCTAGGGAATAGTCCAAACATGAAACAAACAACTCCCAAGATGTGATGTAACCCTTGCATGTGGGATATCCAAGAGACAATCCAATGGTAAGTGCCACACGTGGCTGCCTCAGTGTGGGCATTCCTCAAGAAAATCAAGGTGGTCAATGCCACATCACATAGTGGTCAACCTAATCACTTGCAACTACTCCAACAACCTATAATTGTCTCCTCAAATGTATAAAAATCTCTGACATTTGGTATAAGAAGGGAATAAAAATGCACAAGTGTGAGTACAATGTCCAACTGTGTATGGAGAACAACTCTGAGTGGTCCATGTGGCAAGTGTGATGACGTGTCCCTATCATGCCTTGATGCATTGTCATAGATCCCAATGCAGTTACATGTATCCCATTGTAGTACATGAATCCCAAGGTAAATGACATAGATCCCAAAGTCTAAAGATATGATCAATTATAAGTACGTGGATCCCAATGCGACATCATGGATCCCAATGTAATGTCACATATCTCGAGGCCTGGTGCACGTATCCCAATGCAAGGTACCCACTTGGAGTGATGGGTCTAGCTTCTTGGAAAGCCCATTAGATGATAGCACATAGCGATCTCTCTTAACACAACCTAACAAATAAGGGTTGGTTTTAATATTTGTGTAAATTTTACCAAAGAGAAGCAACATTAACCCTTATACATGTGACAGGTCCTAGGACAACAAGTATTTCCGAAGTCCCTAGGTGAAAGATTGGTAATGTGATGAATAAAGATTGAAAAAGGAAGGTAAAAACTTCATGTGATGACCCTCAAAGTCATTTATATGCATCGTTCTTTTTATTTGTTCATCTATCTTTCATGAGCTAGGATTTTTTTATACAATAGATTTCAAGAGGGAGCTTTAGCATTGAGTTACTTGTCCTCGACATTGTTTTTTACTACCCCTTTATGCCTTTTTCTTTATGTGTTCATTATATTGAACAAGTCTCTTTTTCATTAGATAATGAGAAGAACCACAGAACAACAATATGACACCTTTTGAAGGTACCTTTGAAGTTGTCACCCCTTGGGCGGTAACATTTGGATCCTACTCGGGGACAAGCACTCTAATTATAGAGTGTATGAGAACTCCAAAATCTCCTGCAGACTTGTGACCTACACACCATCTAACTTGACAAAGGCATGAGAAGGGGTGAATCTACCATACTTGTGAGATAAAAACTACTTTGCAAAAAAATAAAAAAAATTCACTAAGTCTAAGCATGGAAGTAAAGCATGACAACACATGCAATACATTATTCTCAGGCGAATCAAATGAATCAAGCAATTCAATCAAGAAATACATGGAAATAAACATATAAATGAAGGCAAACATGCATGGAAAGCAAACATGCACTCTAAACTCCTACTCAAGGAAATAAATGGATCCATGAAGTATTGGTGATAGAGGGTAAGGTATCAAGGTTCGAGGTAGGATGGTGATATTGAAGTACAAACTTGAGACCTAAATTCAATTGAAGGATTGTGTCACAATTCTTTTGAATCCAACAACACATAGGGCTAATGTAATAAAGTGGCAAAGGTGGCTCCAACTACGGGTATAGTTGAATCTCCTTGCTTACCATGATCAAAGGACATAAATTACCCGTATGACTTAAGGTTGGTATTATTTCCTAATAAAATCCTCTGAAAGGTTGATTACGTAGTTGTTCTAAGTGATCATTCTTCTTCCATACTTCATCCTTAGCTTCCTTATATTCAAGTGCTAAAGAAAAAGCGAGGATTTCCTGACTACTCGAGTCTTCATCCAACTTGCTACATATTTATTCTTGGGTTGATTAGGGTCTTCAACATGATATCTTTTGTAATTTTCCCTATCCAACTTCACAAAAGGGCTATAACATCCCGCTCTGGCGCACTGAGAAAACTTATTCTTTGAGGACACGTGCTCGCAAGTGATCTGGACTTTTATGATGTTAAAACATTTATCCTTGATTATGATGCGTTATGATAGATGACATGATGTTTTACTGGTTGATGTAGACAGGTGCTTTTGACTCAGTTTTATTGAGTGTGCAGGGTTTTTGGACCTTGAGGATGCAGAAGCATCGGTGGAACCCCTTGGACTCCGGATTGAGTCAGGGAGTGTGCTATTTGGGTTGATTTATTTACTGT
>SNQJ01S0264243.1:0-12049 GCA_010110895.2 Picea sitchensis | reverse complement strand
ACACACTCGATATTTTAA
The DNA here is from genome assembly GCA_010110895.2 of Picea sitchensis. Classification (NCBI taxonomy): domain Eukaryota; kingdom Viridiplantae; phylum Streptophyta; class Pinopsida; order Pinales; family Pinaceae; genus Picea; species Picea sitchensis. The sequence continues at coordinate 12,031 of SNQJ01S0264243.1, read as the reverse complement.
AGACTCAGCACCGAATACTAAACCTTTTTCCAAACCCTTCATACTACAGAGGGACCAAGACAAGAAGCCATTCCAGAGAGAATGGAAGGTTAAGAAGAAGCTAGATGATGAGACAAGGAGAGAGCTTATGAGGAAGAATATTTTCTTCACCTGCAAAGACCCTTGGGTCCCAGGCCATAGGTGCACGGGAAAGGAAGAGATTCATTATATTGAGGTGGAAACATATAGTGTGGATAGTGAGGAGTAGGAGGATGAAAGTGGATCCACTATCTCAGAGGAGGATCCAAAACAGGAAGAGGAGCATCCTCCACGTAGACCATCGACATCGGTAGGGACTCAACCACCATAAATGCCACAACCTCATGAGAAATATAGGAGCACCCAGGACAATTTTTTCCAAGAGGATGGAGAGGATATTCATACATGGGGAGGTAGCATATGTCGCAATATGCTTGATCACTATGCGGAAGGATTCAAAGGATTTAAAACAGTATCAGGTAGAGATCAAGAACTTGTTGGGATGACATCTATTGGCATAGGGGTAGACCTAGGCTTCAACACTTCAACAATGCACCAACAAAACCCTAACTACCAGCCCTTTCGGCAATGCCTGTGAAGCATATGAAGTCTCACCTGAGGTAGAGGAAGGGGGGTTGCAACACTCAAGTGTCTACAACCTAGTTGGGACACAGTTCCATGATTACACACTTCAACAGAGCACTTAGCCAATAGTATGCATTGAGTTATGATTCTTATTCACATCGCAGATTAATCTTAATTGTAGATCAACACGGTATTAATCAATATCAAACACATCTAAGCATTCAACACATAGCATTGGAGTGTATCTAGCATGTATTCATGTATCAAGCACTAAGCACTACTGGATCTACCTATCATATATCCAGAACAATGCACTAAGTAAATATAATCATAACCATCATGAACAAATATCACAAAGCATAATAACACAGGATATACATGGTTCACCCTAGTGTGGGGCTATGTCCACCAACTCTTCTTATTATTTATTAGCTTCTTCCAATATTATTATATGCACCAAGACACAGATCCAAGTCTGCAAAGGAAAAGAGATCTGTGCACCTCACCAGATCCTCTTTCCTCAAATGAGATCAAGGCATGAATCCTTTACAACGTCTATGCACAAAGAACTTACAAAACTCTTTCACTTAGCTCTACAAGTATTACATACAGTATGCATAAAGAATTCACAACTATTCACACTTAACCACCTTCACAGGTTCTTGCACAAATCCGACTAGAACTACTTCTTACATCACTTAGCTACTTATTTATACATTACAAAAGGGGCCTAAGCATGGGTAACCCCATGGTCCGACATCCCATACCCGTTACATAAACCCTAAAATCCCCACAAATCCAGCAAAAAGGGAGAGATCCCACGATCTTCGCTTCGCCTGGGCACTTTGTCTTCGACTAGCTTGTCGAAGTCCCAAGAATGGTAAAAAATGACCAACGTTTCCTCAAAACCTGGTCAAGGGCTTGTTATCACCATAAAAATTTTCAGACAAGACCTAAGTATCGGAAATTTAGCAAGAGCTACATCGTCGCGAAAGCGTGATAGTTTGGAGAAATGATAATTTAAAGGACCAGGACATATCTGATGGTGTATGGACAAATATAGTGGAAGCACAAAAGGCATAAATAGACATACCGTCGATTGTAAAATGGCTCAGATCAATGGTTGGAGGCTATATCGGGTGGTGAACTTGCACGAGACTTAATCATGTAAGGGTGGACCAGGGAAAGCCATTGTGGTTTTTAAATTGGATGTGCCATGCCTCCAGAGATACATCGGGGCGAAAGGTGGTTTTCCTGAAACCACTTTCTCCAAAGCCCCAATGTCACATGTTTCTCTATGTCAAATCAACCACTCATGGGGTGGGTGATGGTTGGTCGGAATTACTCTGCTTCACTCGTTCGATACTTCACAACCGTATGATGTCAGGTGAACGCCGCCATATAATGAACTTGAGAGCTAATCATTTGAAATGGATTATCCAAGCGTGGTAAACCAATGTACCTGTAAGTAACTCTGTTAGTGATTCATGATTGGAACTCTATAACTACCGATTCTCAAATGTGAGGGTATCATCTCATCCGTAAGATTGATTCTCTAACTTCTGAAAGGAACATATTGGTTTCCATGATACTGGAATACATGGACGAGGCCAATCAAGCCATATCCAGTCAAACATGTTATTCAAGTAACATGGCGGGTTTATCTACTGGTAAGAAGGAAAGGGAAATTGCACATATATTAGCTACTAAATTCCATACAGAACCTTCTATAGACCCAGGACTAGAATTTAGGATAAATCCCATCATGAAGGACCTAATCATCAATAGGCCAGCTATAAAAAAGAAACAGAGAAAATGACAGAAGACAGAAAACATGGTTGAAATGACTGAAAGCATTGGGGAGAATCAATCAACCTGGTTGGTCAGTTTGAAGAAGGAGATCATTGAGCTAAAATAAATTCTCAGAATGGAATAAGTACATCTCATCATATTTTGGACAAATGGAAGTCGAAGAAAAGGGCCTAGATATGATGAGCTTGTTCCCAACGATCCCTTTAAAATAGGATAACGGTTATTATAAATCATTCCTCCTTGTAACTCATATCTAATTTTAGAATTATGAGAAGTTTGAACATTTTGAATTACACAAGAAATTCCTCTATATATATTATCTTAAAGATATAGAAAATAATGGAGAAGAGAGGAGCCTGCCCTCTGTGCAATAATTGTTTTTGTAAATTTTTGGGCTCTAATGAATATATAAATGCAAAGGCAGATTTTGGATTGTTTATGAAAATATTCTAAATGATAGTGACATGAGTCTTGTTTTCCTCTCATAGTATGTATTTCATGTAAGCATACATTTCATTTGCACTTCTTTCTTTCTAAATTGGAGATTTAGAGGCCCAGAATTCATTATTTGATTCTCTTGGCTTAGCAACTTAGACTATGTTTCTTTCTTCTTAACTTATTCAGAATTCATCTCGATAATGCTCTGATGTAGTTATCTGTTTCTTTTTCCTCTGATGTCATGAAAAATTTTCAGATATAAACTTAGTCTTATTGCCTGATTTAGTGTTTTCCTCTGAATAGTCTCATGTTAGATTATGTATTCTATTTATTCTAGACCTCGTAGCCCAAATGTCATCTTCATTTCTCTAGTTATTTTATTAAAAACCCCCAACACAAACCAAATCTAGCGACCAATTTCCATATATATCTATCAAGTGACATGAGAGAGCCCTGTCTGAGTTAAGTAGGCTAGTGCCTCAGCTCTAAAGATGGTTGAAATAGTTACCTCTGTCATTTGTCTATTCAGCCGGACAAAATTTACAAAGTGCTAACATTTTGGTGCCATTGTCAGGGATGAAATTGAAAATTTTTCCTTGGGAATAATGACATGGTTAAGTTATAAGATATGAGAGAAGCATACACTTAGATACATATTGGTTGTATTCCTGCTCTGGCGACTCCACACATCAAAAAATAAGTTTGAAGGTGATTCCACTGGTAGAAAAATCCAAAAATTCAAATTTTCACTGGCGACTCCACTCTTAATGCATAATCTAGCTTCCAAAACATTATTGGTGACTCTACTCAAGATTGAAATTTAATTCAAAGAATCCACTAGAATATGATATCCCTTGACAGAGGTATGAAAAACATTATGAAAGAAAACAAGTACTTAAAATTGGATTTTTTCCAAGGCATTTTATTGTTTGTTATAAGTTGCCTCTGCTTTTTCCTTGAACATGCCAAACAAATTTTTCTTTACCTACTACATTTTAATGATGATAATGAAGATATTTCAATTATTTATCCTCCTCTTAAATTTTTGCATGCATATCCTCACTGTATCACTGATGCTAATAAAAAATTCCCATCTGGGCCATGTGATGACCACAACCAAGTTGATAAGTCTCATGAAACCATGGTTGCTATTTCATCTCCTACACTTGACCCAACACCCTCCAAGATTCAGCATAGATACAAACCCTTAAAGTTACCCCACATCCTTCATGATTTTCCTCCAAAACACTACAAGTACCTGCCTATGCTTGATGGGGAACCTGGTACCATACCAGCTGAAAAGCACATCCAAGGGTTTGAGAATTTTATAGATTTGTTTAAGATCGACCATGATGATGTTTGTATGAGGGCCGTTTCTCAATCCTTGAAAGGAGACACCAAAGACTACTTTAAATGTTTGCATCCAGAGACAATTAGCTCATGGGAGGAATTGAAGGATGTCTTTTTAAAGTTTTGGGGCAGGAAAAAATCTTTGGATCTACAACTTATAGAGTTCTATGCCTTAAAAAAAGCAGATATATGAAACTATTTCTATATTCAGTAGGATGTTTTCCAGTGTCTATTACAATTGGTCCAAAGGAATTCAACCCACTGAAGTTGCCACCATGCTCCATTATGAAACTACTCTTCATCCAGACTTGTCTTTCCTCCTGAGGGAAAGAAGACCTAAGTCCTTACAACAAATGTTTGATGATGCTCGGGATATTCATCACAACATCCAAGCATGTAAACAGATCCAAAATGAGGAGTTAGATGCTAAAGAAAATAAAAGAGAATATGAATAGAAAATGGTTGATTGGAACATTGAGAATATAGTTGACCATGTCATAGGCCCTCTTGAATCTCTCAATACCAAGGATGTTGCAAAAAATGATGTCCCACTTATTGAAAGAGAAGGTGTTGATTTAGTTTCTAATCCATCCCATGATAAGAAAGGGGTTGATTATTTCATGTATTCATTTATAGATAATCAAGAGGATGAGTGTACAAATCAGTTTGTTGAATAACAAGTTGATGTTCCAAGTTTGTTCTTGTTAGATGACCTTGCATATGTTAGTGATCTTCTTGTATATGAAAAGTGTGAAGACAATCATGATATTGAATACTTTATTTTTCAGTAGTACAGTGAGGAGAAAAATATTAGATCATATGAAGAGAATTCTCTACCCTTGTGCTTTACTACATTCAAATTGTTGAAAGAGAATTCTCATATTATTGTTGAGGCAAACGAATTTGTGTTGATGCAAATTCACACCAAACCAACCAAATAGATTGACAAGATATTGGAGTACTCTTCTCAGACGCTTGATGACCCTATTATTTGTTTTGAGGAAGAACTTGTAAATTCAGAAATACAGTCGTTGGTCAAAGACAAAGAGGAAAGTAAGCATGTCCAGAAACTCAAAGAGATAGAAAAATGTACCTATGATGATACTGGAAAAAATGAAGAAGGTTTCGAATTAGGTAACAAAACCTTGCCATTATGTTTTCCCTCATTCGAATTATTATAAAAAAATGTTTGTAGCATTTCAAATTAGAGAACGTCCAAGCATGGCATTGAAAGTGAATAAAGCAGTGGGCCTATAGATAGAAACTCTCTTCCTTTATGTTATTCTTCCTTTGAATGGTTAAGAGAAAATCATGAAATTTCAAAAAACATAGGGAGTTCTGACTATATTCTCAGTAGCATTGTTTTACATGAAATGGTTGTCATCATTGAAGAACACCAACTACACTCACATGCATTGTACGATCATTACATGGAAGGTTATTTCAATTCATAATTCCAATCCATTCTCAATCATCAGATTAAACAAGAATCTGATCAAGATTTTTTTTATCAAAGGTATTTTCCTTTCTCCCAGAACTAATGTAGATGTTCAACAATATTACCAACAAGACAAGGTATTTCAAGGTTGTCTTTCTTCCCCTGAGAATGATGTATTGGTCCAATTTCTAAACAGCATAGACATAGGTAAGGATATTGATAATACATCAATGAGGACTCTAGACTGTGAAATAGTTCATGATGCCAACTTTTCACATTTGCAAGAATTTTATGAGCAAGAACTTATTTCTATTAATTCATTTGAAAGTCAAAATGGCAGCCCTCAAACAAATTTCCACAAGTTTAATGAAACCAAATAAGAATTGTTTGATGAACAAAAGGATAGCCTTGATGCACATAATATGGCTGTCATATTTGAAGAATGTATGAATGTTTTTCTTGATATGCATGGAGAAGTAAACAAATGCATTACTTCCATTTCATTTGAAAATGTTCTCAAAACAGAAGAAATAAAGTAAGAACAACAAACACTTACGAAAGAGTCTTGTATTTTTGTTTTTTCCCACCAAGAAGAAATGATTTTTCATGGTTTTCAAGATCCAGTGGCCATCCTATTATAGTCATGAGTGAAGGAAGAGTTTGTTTCATTCATAAACTTAGATTTTGGATTCAAATTTTGTTTTCAACTGCCATATTCTACATTTGTTTGCCTTCTTAAGAAAGATCTGAGTGAAGAAACATCAGGAAGCCAATTGCTTGATTGGTTGCATTGGCACTTTAGAATCACTTGATTGAGTATTCATTTCATCATTTTAGGGTAGGTAGGAATGTACAAATAAGATTTCCAGACACCATTTTTAATTTTATATTTTCAGTAATGTGTACAGTCAGTTTCAACGGTATATTCAGTGTTCAGTATCCAGTTGAGGGAAACATGCAGAGTTTGGTCTTTAGAAAACACTAGTGATATGGTAGGACAAGGGTACACACATTTGTTTTGGGATCATTCCAATGGATCAGGCATCGATTATACAAGTTATTTGATACCTCAGAGGGAGGATAGCATCCCTAGTTGGAACATATGTTATCACCATAACAATTTTCAGACAAGACCCAAGTCTCGGAAATTTAGCAAGAGCTACATCGTTGCGGAAGTGTGATAGTTTGGAGAATTGATAATTTAAAGGACAAGGAAATATCTGGTGGCACATGGAAAAATATATCGAAAGAACAAAAGGCATAACTCGATAGACTGTCGATTGTAAAATGACCCAGATCAACAGTTGAAGGCTATATTGGGTGGTGAACTTGCACGGGACTTAACCATGTAAGGGTGGACCAGGGAAAACCATTGTGGTTTTTAAATTGGATGCACAACACCTCCAGAGATACATCGGGGTAAAAGGAGGTTTTCCTGAAACGAATTTCGCCAAAGCCTCGATGTCATATGTTTCACTATGTCAAATCAACCACTCGTGGGGTGGGTGGCGACTGGTCGGAATTACCCCGCTTCACTCATTCAGTACTTCACAACAATATGATGTCAGGTGAATGCTTCCATATAACAAACTCGAGATCTAATCATTTCAAATGGATTAGCCAAGCATGGTAAACCAACTTACCTGTAAGTAACTATGTCAGTGATTCATGATTGGAACTCTATAACTACCAATTCTCAAATGTGAGGGTATCATCTTGGTGTCCATGATATTGGAATACATGGATGAGGACAATCAAGCTATATCCAGTCGAACAGGTCATTTAAGTAGTATGGGGGGTTTATCTACTGGTAAGATGGAAAGGGAAATTGCACGTATATTAGCTACTAAATTCCATATGGAACCTACTATAGACCCAGGACTAAAAGTTAGGCTAAATCCCATCATGAAGGACCTAATCATCAACAAGCGAACTATAAAAAAGAAAAGGATAAAATGACAGAAGACAGAAAACATGGTCGAAATGGATGAAAGCATTGGGGAGAATCAATCGGCTTGGTTGGTCAGTCTAAAGAAGGAGATCATTAAGCTAAAATAAATTCTTAGACTGGAATAAGTAAATCTCATCATATTTTGGACAGATGGCGGTCAAAGAAAAGGGCCTAGATATGATGAACCTATTCCCAACGGTCCCTTTAAAATAGTATAACAGTTATTATAAATCATTCCTCCTTGTAACTCATCTCTAATTTTAGAATTACGAGAAGTTTGAACATTTTGAATTCCACAATAAATTCCTCTATATATATTATCTCAAGGATATAGAAAATCATGGAGAAACGAGGAGCCTACCCTCTGTTCAGGAAATTTTTTTGTAAATTTTGGGGCTAGAATGAATATATAAATGCAGAGGAATATTTTGGATTGTTTATGAAAATATTCTAACTGACAGTGATATGAGTCTTGTTTTCCTCTCATAGCATGTATTTCTTGTAAGCATACATTTCATTTTCAGTTCTTTCTGTCTAAATTTGATATTTAGAGGCCCATAATTCATTATTTGATGCTCTTGGCTTAGCAACTTAGACTGTGTTTCTTTCTTCTTAACTTATTTAGAATTCATCCCTGTAATGCTCTGATGTAGTTAGGTGTTTATTTTTCTTCTGATGTCATGCAAAATTTTCAGATATAAACTCAGACTTACTACATGATTTAGCCTTTTCCTCTGAATAGTCTCAGGTGTGATGATGTATTCTATTTATTCCAGACCCCATAGCCCAAATGGAATCTTCATTTCTCCATTTATTTTATTAAAAACCCCCAACACAAACCAAATCTAGCCACCGATTTCCATAGATATATCAAGTGACATGATAGATCCCTCTCTGCGTTGAGTAGGCTAGTGCCTCATTTCTAAAGCTGGTTGAAATATTTACCTATGTCATTTGTCTATTCAACTGGACAAAATTTACAGAGTGCTAACATGGCCAACAGTTCCCCAAAATGCACATGTGACTCGTCCCAAGTCACTCTGATCTGGGAAACAATGCTTCGAATGTCTCGAGCTTATCTTGAGTTGCCTCAACTTGTTGTTTCACTAGAGCCTCTTGCTTGGTTAACTCCTGAATGAATTTCTCGGTGACAGGCCCTTCCAGGCATTGTTCCACTGTTGTGACCACCTGTTCCAACTGTGGTCATTGTCTTTCAAGCTCTTCAAAACATGTGCAGGCTTTGTCCTACACTAGCGGGAGTCTTTGGGTCACCTCCATAACTCAACTATGGATAGAAGTTACCTGCTGCTGAACTACGTGTTGCTCCTGTGACCTTTTCATCTTCTCTACTGCCGTAAGAAGTTTCAACTATGCTTGCACAGTCGATGCCTGTTGCTTCACTTCCTGGAGCTATGCCTCCAATCTCCTCAGCTCTGGGTCTTTTGTAAGGCACTCGTAGGTCTGTGCACTTTGATCACTAAGTTTATTGCATTATGCTGCCAATGCCCTGATTCTTTCTACTATGCTCTTGGAATTCTCTTCCCTTTGATATCGTACTTCCTATGGAGTGCTAGGCACTGCTTGAATTTATAGCACTGTTTCTCTTGCTTGGAACTGTTGAATGGCCTTAGCGAGATTTCCTACTCATCTCTCGATTGTCTCTTCTTCCAACTATGCCAAGACCAACACAGATCGAAGTGCTCTATTCATTGCCTCTCTAATCCCAATCTACTCTACGAGAAACTGGTATTTTTCTTTCTGGATTTTCTCCTTGTCTTCTTCGAACTTCACCCGAAGGTCATCTATCTCTTGCTGTGCAACAAAAATTTTCTCTAAGGCCTCCTCTTTTTCTTGCCTCAAGGCCTCTATGGCCTTCTCCTTTTCTTCCTAGACTTGACGAAGTCGAGTCTCTGTTGCATCTTCTAGTCTGCATAGTTGGGTGGGCTCATCCCCCAATTCTACATTCTCTATTGAAGGTGGCACAGTGGACACTACACAACTCGACTGGAGAGCTTGATATATGTCTTTCAGTTGTTTCTCGATCTTTTCATATAATGTTTCTTGCTTCACTCCATTTCTCTGCAAGATGTCTTCTGAGGCATCTTCGACAACTATGATGATAAGCTGGATATCATCCATCGTGAGCACATTCTGTGATGGAGACTTAGTGGCTCGAGATTTCTTCTACGCTGAGGGTTTCTACAAGGAACCCCTCCTTCTCTTTGACATCTCAGCCTCTGTAAGGGGATCCTTTGGCGGTGTTACTTTTCCCTTTTCTTTCTTGTCTTCATCTCCTTTCTCCTCTAGGTTTACTTCGTCGCCTCCTCCTCCTGTAGGTGAATTAGATGCAGTTTCCTTTGATGCATTGTCCTTCTCCTCACCATCGATGTCCAACACTTCCTCCTTTTTCTTCTTTTTCTTTGTGCTGCTTGGTCCATCATACTCAGTCCTGGTGACCACAGGACTTTCGATGAGGTCGGGGTCAGAGATTTCTGCATCTCCCACTAGTAAAAGGAATTTTTCATGTCATTCCTTGGTTATCTCCTCCATATATTCCTCATTCAATTTGTAGTAAGGTTGTAGCTCCTCCTTGTTTTCGTCCCCACACGTGGTGATATATATGAAGTGTTGGTCTGCGCAAAACTTCACGAGTGGCCTAAACCTATGGAGTGTATTCGATGTCATTCGGGGGAAGGATCCAATTTTTCTCTTAATATGTAAGTAGTAGCTGAGGAACACTGCATTTGATTGCCACTGCTTTTCCATATCGCTTGAATACCACAAGGTGGTGAACCTCGCGGCCAGTGGTTCTGATGGCTCAACTTCTGGGAATGTTGCTCCCTCTAGCATCTTCCAAGATTAAAATTCTATTAAGATCAACAACCAACAAAATTGGTACTCGTAGCCTTGGTCTTGTGCTTTGTGACATTCCTTCTCCAACTCATTGATGAGATAGCTCACCCAGTTCATCTGCATCGCTTCGATGCATTTTCCTGCAAGGTCGACTATGAATATTGTTACTTGTGTAGGGAGGTTCTTTTTAATGAGATTGCCCACTATTAGCTGACAAGCTAGGAGCCCTGGACAATTCTGGATGGAGGATACCTTATAGCCTCGCTTCCCTTTCTCCACATCACTGTATGCTTCTTTTATTCACTGCGCCAAGGAGCATTCTGATATCTTCCCACGGTAGAATTTTTGAGGGGCTAGTCCTTGCATGCTTAGTCTAGTAATGAGGTGGATCAACACCAGATCCACAATGATGTGCATATCCAACCATAGGTACCTTCCATGGAAGCACGAAAGGAGGCGTTTAATGCAAACGTTAACCTCCTGATGTCTATCAAAGAGTGTGATATTCATGACATATGATATAGTTGACCTTGCGATCTCCTTGATCCATGACTGGGGAACTATCTTAGGCTTATTACCAATCGTTTTGATCAGGTAGCGATGCGGTGAGAGAATCACATAATTATTCCTATTTCCAAGGTTAAAATCACTTATCTTAAGAGCTGGGATCAGTCCCAACTGTGGTCCTACTACGCATATCCATTTCGTGAGGTATGGAGTGATGAGTGTTTACTCAAAATATCTCGGGACTCTATCACAACTAACCGCACCATCCAAGGGTGGGATATAGTCGGGCAAGACCGATGGGATCTTATTTGCATTTGCCAAATCATTGCAGTGCTTGCTTCTCTTCTCTGTTGTAGTTCAGGATGGCCCAGATCGATGTCTAGTTGAGGGGGATGCTTGCAATCCTCTTTTTGACGAGACTTGTATTCTTGTGGACATATCTTTCTCATCCATAAGGTCTATTAGGATCTCCTCCACAGACTTATCTATTGCACTATGTTCGCTCGACATACACGCTCGTGGTCAAATAACTTGGGTAGGCGAATAGATACTCAAGGTAATCGAATTAATGGCGAGGTCTAGACAACATGGCACAGTAGGAAATCACATCTCTATTAGCTCAAATATCTCAGTTTTCAAAGTGGTCCTAGTGCAACATGAAACGGAATAAATAAACAAAATTGTAATGGATTCCTCCAACGAGTCGAAATGCCTCAATCCATCCGTTATGGCACCGTCTCAATGGTCCAATGTCGATCTGTCCAGCAATAACTATTTTTCTAACCATTCCAGAGCGTCATTCTAATGGTCGGGGTGCCTCCAACGGTCATATAGCTTCACCATGGAGAAGTGCCTTTCTACACGGTTATGCTAATCCGACGAGGTTCAAATTTTGCAAGCCTTCCCTGTGCAAAGTTGTCCCTGGAACTTCCTACAGTTTTTCTAATTTTGATTTCTTCTTACTGAGCTTTCTTTCCTTCTTTCCTATGATCTGAGTCTCTATATTCCTCTTTCCATTCTTACTCTTATTTTCTCTTAGTGTAGTAACTTCGCATTGTCGACGCTCTTCCAAAGGGTTC
>SNQJ01S0264241.1:1064-12049 GCA_010110895.2 Picea sitchensis | reverse complement strand
ATAAATATGCAACTTTTGTATGTAGAATGTCGATAGTTTTTGCAAAGACCCTAATTTTTGGATTTGTAGAGAACTATTTTGGAGCTACCTTAATTGAGAAGTCCCGTTTTAGGACCAGAGACAAGTTTTTTCTAATTTTCATCAAAAGCGTGTGTGATTGGATCTAAGGAAGAATTATTTCTGACTTTATCTCATGAATGGATGTTGTAACGAGTAAGAGCCTCTGAATCTATTGATAATCTATTTGATTCAATATTTTTATAGTTCTTTTATTTAATGATGTAAATTAAATCATTGTGTTAATGTGTGATTAATGATTAGAGTTGAGGAAACTATTTTTCTTGCCATCATTTATTGCATGTATGTCTTCTTCGGATAATCGTATCTCAGTCAATAATTGGAACACCAACAGGTTAATGTATTAGTACTAGGCTTGTTGTAGGTGTAAGAATCATTGTCTACATGCTTGAGCATGAGGGTTATCCCAAGCTCATCCTTCTTCAGTAGCTAAGAATTTCCCCTTTGTTACACAACTGTTTTATACCAACATTTATCTTGTATCGATCCCACCTATAAGAGAAAAGACAAAAAGAGAATGTTCAAACCGAAGGAGGAGATTTCACAAGAAGACATCTTGTCAATCACTACGTAAATCCCATCGATTAATTGGCCAGGTCGCAAGATCTAGAGAAACATTATACCATTAAACGATGCAGAATCTAATTGGGCCTCAGTGGTGGGTTTGGTTCCTAATTTTGAGTCAAAGGGATTTAGGACCCCTCAACAGAATTGGCGCTAGAAGGAGGGCCTGAAGAATGAATGGCTGACAATATTTTTGACATAATATTTCACACAACCTGTAGATTCAAAACAACCCGCATACATGGCTAGTAATTCTCAAGACAACCCACACACACTGAGTACTCCTGAAATGAGTAACTCACCCCAAAAAGAGGAAGAACATCTATTCCATGAAGTACCTAACGATCTTCCTCACGACGATTTGAACCAGTTCATAAGAATCATAAGAGATTATGCCTGACAAATCAAAGCACTACCCTTATCTCTGTTACTTCCTCGTAGAAAAAAAGTAAGAAGACCAGTGGTCAACACCCCTAACCAGGTTTTCATTCACACAGTAGAATACATGATATATTTATCCCTCACTGAAATTGAACATTCTCTTAATCTAATACCCAAAAGACCAGCCAGAAACTGCTCCGAGCCCGACAATTTTTCCGACGAGGAAGGGTTTAACTTAGAATGCTTAGTTTCAGTATCGGATGACATGGAAGATAACAATGATCATAATGAAGAAAGGGGAAACCAAGCTTAGAATAATCAACCTTGGTTCTCCATATATTCTCTGGCCATCCCTAGTTGAGTACATAAACTTCCCCGACATCCATAAAATTTACTCCCTAAATTTGACCCTGAAACCTCAGGATTGTCTGAAGACCATATCAAAACATTCATACTAGTTATCATACTGATGAATTTCCAACATGAAGACGTAGTATGTAGGATTTTCCCCTATACTTTTTAGAATTCAGACTCCACGTGGTATTTTAACTTACCTGTAGGGTCCATAACTAGTTGGATGAAGTTTCAAAAGGATTTTCTAGATAAATTTGCAGAAGAAACCACTATAGGAGCTTTGATGGTCGAGTTGTTCACCACCACCATGACATCAAAGGAGAAGGTTAAATACTTTAATCAACGGTTCACCACTATCCTAAACAAATTTCAACTTGAATCTAAACCCACAAAGGAGTTGCAAATCGAAGTATATGCTAATGTTCTCCCAGCTTCTATCTCCATGTTTGTGAAGAGGGCTACCAAAACAACCTTAGTTGAGAATTTTGAAGAAGCCAAAATGATAGAGTTCCAAATGAAGGGATGTAAAGAAGGCCAGGTCTCATTAGTTAAGAAGGAAGTTCAACCTCCTCCTAGGAGAGAACTCCTATTGACAAGACCTCCAGGGAAACAAACAGAACAAGGTCTCGAAAAGGGAAGTGGAGACATAGAATACTTACAATGCATGGTTAAGAAGATGTCAAACCAAATCATAAACCTAAAAATAAGTGCAGGGGAAGGAAACCAAGGCCAGAATCCCTATAAACATTTTTTTAAAATAAATCCACCGTTCAATGCAATTGAACCTCCCCCATCCAACTTAAACATCGATCTAGGAAATGTAGCATCCGACTCTTTCTGTACCTATCACCAAAAGAAACACTCTGAAAGAGACTTCCCACAATTGGTGCATGCCATGAATTTGATGGCCAACTAGTGTCTAGATGAGGTTTCCCTAACCGAACAATCAAGCGACTCAGTTACGAATATTGTTGATCAGGAAGAAGTTGATCCACCAGAAGAAACAACCATGTTGATATGGGACCCTTACCTACCAATGCCTTTCGATGACGTATTTGAGGTTCAAGAACCACCCGTAGAGGTCTTGGATGTGAAAACACGAAGTAGGGGTCATTTTGTCTTAAACGACCTTACTACGGCCCGAACTTTGGGATGAAATCCAATGTCCAATCACCCTAAAGCACCTTTTGTCTCCTGAAGAAATCCTATAAACATCCATACCCGAGAATTGACCAAGCTAGACTACAACATAGTAGAAGATTTGAAAACATTGAAGGCCAATATATCGTCCATGGACATGTGTAGAATCCCTCAGCAAAAGGACTTGTTGTTACAAGCTTTGAAGTCAGTAGAAAATCCTACAACAAGCGTTGACCAAGGAGAAAACACAATCCTCTCTGATCTAATAAATAAACCAACTGGGAACACCTGCTCTAAAGATAAGAAGGGAAAGCCTTTTGTCGCACCATTCCTCTTGACATTTGAAGTCTTTAACAGAAACCTCCACAATTGTTTGGTTGAATCAAGGGAATCCTCTAATGTTATTCCATTCTCTATATGCAAGAAACTAAATGCATTCCCTCTCAAAAGTGATACACATGTGATACAACTAGACATAACTCAGGTAAAAGTTATGGGAGAGCTCAAAGATGTAATGATTAGAATGGAAACACACCCTAAATTTTTTCAGGTGATTGAAATCATCGTAGTAGATATGCGAAAAGCTTATGGATTGTTACTTAGCTGAGATTGGTCCGAGAAGTTAAATGGATACTTTAGTACAGACTAGGGTCATCTTTGGTTGCCATTAAAGGGACACATGAATATGATCAGGGTTGATAGGGAAATATATCTAAAACATAATGTCACCAACTTAGAAACCCTTAATGAACCCTCATTGATACATTTCCCCATGCTAGGAAATAATTCTCGTGACTCCGATTTCAGGAATTCCCCCCCCCCTCTCATATGATGTTCCTCTCACTCAGAAATTCGAATTGACTTTTCAAGAAAATTTGCTGACGGTAGAAGAAGAAATCCTCTTCTGTCAAGAACCTCTATTCAAAACCATGGAGAAGATAGGAGGAAAGGAGGAAAGTGGTAGGAAGAAAGAAACGAATGGTTTTTGCTCACAAGTTTGGACCTTATACTTTGATGGATCTAAATCGCAAGAAGGGTCAGGGGCAGGGTGTATCCTCATTGATCCGAAAGGTAAACAAAATTTCTTGTCCCACAGACTAAAGTTCGAGTGCACAAACAACACCATCGAGTATGAAGATCCAGTACAAGGGATAAAGAAAGACATCGAATTAAATGTCAAAGAGCTAAAGGTGTTCGGAGATTCTGAAATCATAGTTTGACAAGTAAGGAACACTATACATTGCAACTTTCCCCACTTGAGGAATTATCAGCAGGACATGCACAGTCTAATTGAACATTTTGAAGCCTTCAACATCGCAGTGTTCCGCAGAACAAAGAACACATTGGCTGATTCCCTGGCCACCGCTGCCTCAAGGCTATCCCCTCTAGAATATTATGAAGCCTCTCGATGCACTCTGGAGCTACTCTACAAACCATCGGTTCCCACCAATATTTCTAATTGGAATGTCTTTGAAAGAGATGAAAAGATCATAATTTTTTTAACCAATTCGGATAATTTTAAAGATCTGGCTATTGACGATGAAGTATTTCAGGAGAAATTAGCAGAGCCCGACCCTCTTAACATAAACTTGAAGCAGATCGATCGACTGCCAAACCAAGGTCTCACACGATACCTATGGGAGTATCCAATTTAGAAAACATTTTTGAGTTAAGGGAAAGATTCAAAGGGTCAATGAATGGAAAAACGGGGAGTTCCTGTCCCATGTACGAGACTATAAATCTAGGAACCCTGGAAAAACCCAATAATATAAATCTTGTCAAGACAATGTCTGAAGAAGAAAGGAAATCCTATCTCAAACTTTTCAGAAAATATCAATATGTTTTTGCATGGTCTTACTGAGATCTGAAAACTTATGATACTCGTATCATTCAAAACACAATCGCGTTAAATCCCGGAGTGAAACCCTTCCAAAAAAATCTCTGGAAGTACCACCCATCCCTGGAGCCTCTCATGTGTCAGGAGTTAAAGAAATTACTAGATGCCAAGATTATCTTCTAGGTTAGACACTCTACATGGGTATCAAATTTGGTTCCTGTGAGGAAAAAGTCTGGGCATATCCGCCTATGTGTAGATTTCAGAAACATCAGCAGAGCTTCAAAAAAGGACAACTACCCAGTCCCACCAATGGAGAAACTATTGCAGACTATGTCTGGCTCTGATATTTTCTCCCTGTTGGACGGTTTTTCAGGTTACAACCAAGTTCTAGTTTTAGAGGAATACCGTTTGAAGACTACCTTCCAAACCAAGTGGGGAACCTTCACTTATAAACACATGCCCCTTGGATTAATCAATGTAGGGGAAACCTTCCAAAGGGCCATGGACATATCGTTTCGGGGACTAATAAAAAAATGTGTAGTATTTTATTTGGACGACGTGGCTGTGTATTCGAAGAACAAAGAAGATCACATCCAACACTTAACCCAAATTTTCAAAATGTGTAGGAAATATGGTATATCCTTAAACCCTAAGAAAACTATCTTTGGTGTTGAGGAAGGTAAACTGCTAGGTCATATTATATATCAAGCAATAATTCACATAGATCCAAAACTAATTAGGGCTATAGCTCAGCTTCCATTACCCCACAATAAAAAGGTTATGCAATCCTTCTTTGGGAAAACAATTTTTGTGAGAAAATTCACCCCCGATTTCGCTGAAACTATCAAACCCCTACAAAAGATGATCCACAAAGATGTTGAAATTAAGTGGGATGATGAACGAAAAAGTGATTTCATTAATATTAAGGCTGCATTATCCCAAGCCTGAGTGTTGCGAAGTCCTGACTTTAGCAAATATTTCTTCATCTACACTTTTACCTCCGACCAATCGTTAGATGCAGTATTGACTCAAAAGGATGATGACAATAATGAGGCCTCGATCTCATTTATGAGAACTAATATCCAAGGGGTTGAACTAAATTACCCTGCTATAGACAGGGAGGATTATGTGGTATATAAGGCAGTGAAACACTTCAGATCTTACATCCTAAAGAACCATACCAAAGTCATCGTGCCTCACCCTACAGTCTGATCTCTGTTGACTCAAGAGGATATGGGGGAAAGAAGAGAAAACTGGATGGAAGTAGTCCAAGAATTTGATCTAGATATAAAACCTGCTAAACTAGTTAAGGGACAAGGATTATGCAAATCGACAGTTGAATCCCGAGACCATGTAAATGAAGACCGTGTATGGGAGAATGAATTGGCATTATGGTGTGGTGAAGCTTCATACATCTCCCCAAGGAAAGAGTCTTGGTATGAGAAACTGACTTATCGCCCACATCATGGGACTTTCCCATAAAACCTAAATCCTAGGGAAAGGAGAGCCCTCAGGTTAGAATCAACACAATATCACCTCATAAACTTGGTGCTCTTCCGCGTAAACTATGATGGGGTAATTTTGAGATGTCTCGAATGTGAAGATGCATATAAGATTCTGAAGGAGCTCCATGATGGTCCTGCAGGTGGACACTTTGCAGGGAATACCACTGCTCACAATATACTGAGAGCCAACTATTATTGGCCTACTCTGTTTAGAGACGCTCACACATACGCTAGAAACTGTAAAATGTTTCAAATGAGCATGGGGAGGGAAAAGAGAGCAGTTGTTCCACTCCAACTCGTGGCTGTCTCCAGGACATTTGAGCAATGGGGTTTAGATATCATAGGAGAAATTACACCAAGTTCTTCAAAACAACATGGATACATACTGACTACCATAGACTATTTCACGAAATGGGCAGAGGCCATCCCTCTGACTCATGTAAACGAAAAAGTGGTGATCCAATTCATAGAACAACAACTGATCACACGGTTTGGTATGCCTTTTGTCCTTGTTTTTGATAATGTCACTTACTTTTATCCCACCCTATTAACTAAGTTTTCTTTAGACAAAGGAATTATAATCAGATACTCTGCAAACTACTATCCACAAGGTAACAAAGTGTCATAACCAACCAATAAGAACCTGGTGAGGATATTAAAGAAAAAAGTTGCAGACAACTAGAGGAATTGGCAAAGTTCACTTCATAATGCCTTATGGGCTGATAGATTAACACCCAAGGAAGCTATAGGAAATTCCCCATACTTTTTGGTATACGAACAAGAGGCCATTCTCCCAAATGGGCTATATATTCCATCTCTTCATCTTGCTTAGGATTATAAAGGAAAACCCTCATCAATTATAAAGAAAAGACTTGATACTCTCCTCATGCTGGAAGAAGAAAGGGAGAAATCAAAATCAAAGTTCGTAGCTCATCAGAATATAGTTAAAATATGGTTTGATAATCATAAGGCAAAAGAGAAGAATTTTGAAGTAGGAGACTTAGTCGTAAAATGGGATAGAGAAAATGAGCTAAAGGGAAAACATTCGGAGATTCATAATCTATGGCTCAGAACTTTTCAGGTAGGTGAGAAAATTGGGGTAGGCACGTATTGGTTGCAAAATCTAATGGGGGAACCTGACACCCTCCCGATGAATGACCAAGCCCTAAAACAATATTTTCATTAAAAAAAAATGTGTGTGTGTTTTCAAGATGTTTTGTTTCTAGGTAGGATGATTGCGGAATGCATTTTTGTTTTGTGTCTTGCTATAGTACTTCTGCGCTTTTTAAGTTTGTGTTTATCAAGACATTGGTTGACCTCAATTCATGCGATATGACGAAATTTGTTCCTAACTCATCACTCACATACAACACAAGAAGCGTTGGGAGACTCGCGGTTGTTTTAAAAGAATTTTCTATCTAACCTGTGCAGATAAACAACCTTGGAAAAGTGATGAAGGGTATGCCTGGTGGTCTGGTAAAACCTAAAGGGAAAGATGAAAAGAAAGAAAGGACCACATGTACCTCAATACAGAGCTAGCAAAAATTCACCTTAACCATCTCATTTTGCAAATAACAAACGTCCTCCTCTCCCACTTGCTCAGAGCATTCTTCCGAAATAAAATCAATTATATCAAATGAGTGCAAAGTAGGAGAGTATATGAAGATAAATACACTGGGGATATGGACGCTCGCTGGCAGCGAAGCAAGGTATGTGACGTCGGGGTAACTCTATCGAGGATATGGATGCTCGCTGGCAGCAAAGCAACACCGTAGAAAGTGAATGATGATAACTAAAGTATCTGGGGCTAGTGAATGCTTTACTCAACTCTTTTTAGAAGAGGGAATAGGTCATGGTTAGAGGAAATGAAGGTGGAGTAAAGGTTGAAACCCCACAAGCAGGCCCAGATTCATCAACCAGGGAATTTCAAATGCAAGGACATAAGAGGCTCTGATAAAAACTAGTTAAGTTCCTAACCAGATTCTGCATCAGCTAAGCCCGAGGAAGGAACAAAGATTCTTCTTTCGCCTATTAAGTCACCATTTTTTGAGCACAAAACACACCCTAAAAATCCTTATCAATTCTTTTTCACTTTTTGGGTACCACTTGATCTTCTTTACTATCTGACTCGATTTCATTTTTGGAAATGTTTTGTCTTTGTTTGTTTTCATGAATCTCATCACCGATTCAGTTTTGTTGAACTTGTGAAACCTCATGTCTAAAGGAACTTAACACCCGAATTAAGAATCAACATGAAAGGTTTCACCTAACGCACTTGGATTTGACGTTGCAAAGAATTCAAGTGAGTGGAGGGACCACACAAAAACAACAGTGGTCAAGCATCGATCCTCATCGACATGGGCAAAAAGTGGTTTGGTTTTCATAAGTTGTTCGCATAAAGGTCTGATTAACAAATCCCAAGGGTTCCATGACCTCCCAGTCAAGGATCTTAGTCTCCTGAGCTGAATTAGCTCTTTCGGGCCTTCAATAGCTCCTCTTTGCATGTGACCTGGGGCTATGAACTGGGGCTTAACCTCCTGGGTTCTTCGCAACTTTAGGAGTCTATCTAGAACCAGATCAACGATCCATGTACCCCCTTCACAACCAATGGGTGAGATATGCTTTGGGACTTTGTGTTGTGGGAGTTACAAATGTTCCAACCTCCACTATTCCCAGAGTACTCAGTACCCAGAATTCTATATTGGGCACCACGCGTCGACCCAAATCAATGCCCAGGTCCACTTCGGGGACTTCAACGTTCAGTATATTCGAACATTCCTACAACCTTTTCTCATGGAGTGTGAAACCTCCACAATAAATCTCCACGCTCCACGTGTCCTGTCTAAGAGGGCAGCTAAGATGGATTTCGACACCTCGACCTTCGGGTGTTTTCGAATGTTCTATCT
Organism: Picea sitchensis; assembly: GCA_010110895.2. Taxonomy (NCBI): domain Eukaryota; kingdom Viridiplantae; phylum Streptophyta; class Pinopsida; order Pinales; family Pinaceae; genus Picea; species Picea sitchensis. The sequence continues at coordinate 3,284 of SNQJ01S0264241.1, read as the reverse complement.
CCGGTTCCTTTCGAAGGGCTATTCCTCCAAAAATCGTGGATCTTCATGATGTGACCTTTCTAGATCTAATGGTCTAGATCTACTCTTCTCTCTGTGACTTTGCAAAAATTGCACCTTGCTTCACGCAAGTTCTTCCATAGCTCTTCCCTCCTAAACTAGCTTATTTGCTTCCACGTATCCCCTTCACAACCAATGGCTAGGATCACTTTGTGATTTCGGCCTTCGACAATCCCACTCCTCAATACTTAAAAACACTCCGAACCATGAAATGTCGAAGTGATTCATGGATAACTTCCATGTAGTTTTCCACATCTAATGGTTTGGACTGACTCTTCTTCCTCTTGAAGGGATCTTGGTCGATAACTCGTTAAACCTTCAAATATTCTCTCCATTTGAATATTTCTTCCTGCTATCTCTCTTGAGATTTGTTTCTCAAACCCTTTGACTCCTTAGAGGGATAATTCACCCTTGCCCCTCCTCTCTCATTTCCCTATGCATTAATTAACTTTTCCTCTTCCGATTGGTTAAGTTGGTTTCTCATTACTGAGTGACTTGGTTCTTCTTCGTTTCTTTCTTGATTGAGTCTTTGCACATTTTTTGTTTCTATTGTTTCTTGAAGGATAATTACATGTCGTATTTGGTTCAAAATGCTTGGTATCATGTTTTCCATTGATTGAGCTCACAACAGGTCAACAAAGCCTTTTTGTATGCATAGAAAATGCCCGTGGACAAAACACAACAATTTAGAGCGGTCATTTTCGAGCCTGGATTGTCAAATGGACAGGGTAATTTTTCAAATGTAAATATCCAACAGGTTGATCATATAAATGGCTCTCGTCCATTCAGGGGTCCATAATCATGCGGGGTTTGACAAAAGGAATTAGGAAAGTCACTCCACAACTTTGACATTCGAGCGCACAAACTTGTCATTGTTTCGATCGCCGAAGTGTTGAACTCCCGAAATATTTAATGATAAACACGGTGTTGCACAAAATTGCAAGTAGTCAACACTCCCCGGTGTATCGTGAAAAGGGACTAACTACCTCTCGTGGATCCTTGAAGTCTGGCAGTGAGGATTTTACCAATCACCCATGGGTTTTGGTCTAACGACAACCATACTACCGCAAAAATGGTATTAGAGCTAGAGGTCACGAGTTTGATACACACTCGGATCATGCCGAGGGGGAGATTGTTGCATGAAATTGAAAGTAGTCAGTGCTCCCCAATCTACCGTGAAAAGGGACTAACTGCCTCTCATGGATCCTTGAAGTCTGGCAGTGATGAGTTTACCAATCACCCGTGGGTTTTGGTCTAATGACAACCGTACTACCGCAAAAATTGTTGGCATGTTTATAGGAAGAGTGTGCTTGTCATTGATGGAAAGAACAAAAATGACGATAGTATGTTTATAGGCAAGAAAAGAAACGATGAGGAAAACAACAATGATGGAAAACAAGGAAAGAATAAGTTCAAGAGAAGAAGCGAACGGTATGAAAATCAAAGCTCAAGAGGAATAGTGTGAGTATGCAGAGATCAAAGCTCGGAAATAAGCATAAGCTCAGGAGGAGAAGCGAACAATATGCAGATATCAAATATCAGAAGAGATAGCGCTTTGCGCTTTCCAGAAGTGCAGTCGAGGTCTAAGAGAAGGACTCGTAGGAGGAGAAAAGTTCAAGACCTTTGAACACTTAGAAAACCTTCGAATTCAGAGAGATTAGAAAGCTCAGAAGGAAGAATGATAGTGGTCGTTGCATCACCAATCCCGAATACCCTATTTCTATTAGATCAACGTCCTGTGACTAGAGGAATCACGGAGGAGAAGTATAGATATGATCCGTGTCACACACTCACTACCATAATAATTTTTATTTTGTTGCTTCCTGCAGAATCAGAGCCCCCGAAATATCTACGGAGGCCTAGCGTAAGCTAGTTCTCTCTCTCTCTCTCTGCTCCCATGTGATCGTGGGTCATGATCACAGGTCAAATAACCATGGTGCCTCTCAATAATTCATGACTCGATGCTATAGAGATGTCGAATCGTTCGACTCTGCAACCGCCGAACCTCGACAAGGCTAGCGACTGGCCAATAGGGACAAATCCCAACAGGGTTAGCGAATGGCCAATAGGAACGGGCCCTATCGCGCGATTGAGTGGAGTACAGGTGGCAATAGGGAAGCATGACACGGTGGGCTGTGTGACAAGAGATGGGTCCCACTTCAC
>SNQJ01S0264240.1:0-10999 GCA_010110895.2 Picea sitchensis | reverse complement strand
CAGATAATAAGCCTCTTTGAGAGGGAAACCACCTTATGCCCACATAAATGTACAATTCCAATATGATTCCAAATGAAAATGTCTCCTTGGTATATATGGGAGACTAGGAGGTATAATTACAACTAATGGAATAAAGCCGACATAAATAAAATAGCATTACTAATGTAATATTCCCCAATTAAGGGGTAATGATCCAATATTAGGGATTAACACTACATATCACAGATGACTCAGAAACTGACAAAACCGGATTTGGACGAAGCAAAAGAAAGAACGAGACACATACTTCCATTGAAAACACCTTTGAGCACAAATTTTGGGTATTATTCAAAATGTATCTCACCACCAAAATAGGCCTACTATATATATTATGAAATTATGATCTCAATGCAATTGACATAATCGAAATTCGAGGTCCAAAAGTGCCAAAATGATCGTCTAGGATTTCCCACTAGGAAAGCCTCAATAGTCGTGTCCATCATTAGAAATGGATCCACTCAAATGATGGAACAACATGTTCATTTATCTTTATAGAATCATTTCTTTGTGTTCTCCACATTGCAAAAAATGACACCTCAATTAGGCATCGTATGAGGAATTTATGGGCTTTTGAACTCAAGCTCTCATTGTCTCTTGCCAATTCAACACTTTGTATTCTTTCCAAGTTTTCTTTCCCTGAAAGGAGAAGTTCCATTTGAATCCTCCGAAGAAATTCAAAATATTTCCCTTCATTTCCTCTTATATGTATCGAAGGAGTTAGTTCAAAACACTTTGATACATATCAGAGGAGTTAGTTCAAAACTCTCTAATACGTATCGGAGGAGTTAGTTCAAACTCCTTTGAACAAGTCGGGGGAGTTAGTTCAAACTCCTCCGAACATAAGAGAAATGCCTCTCATAAGTCGACCATAAATTTTGACTTGGGTGTCCGTTTTGTGCCTTCTTTATATTGTTGGAAAGGTATTTCTGAGCTATACAACATTCTAGTTATGTTATTTGATAAATACCTAATTCATGGTACACTTATTCCAAGTCGGAGGAGTTAGTACTAACTCCACCGATTTGCTTGGAGGACTTAGTACTAACTCCTCTTAAACATGAAAACCCACCTTTTTAAAACTGGTCATAACTTTTGACTCGAGTGCATGTTTTGCATGTTATTTATACCGTTGCAAATTTCTCTTCGAGATATACAACATCCTAGTTATATGATTTGAAAAATTCCTAACCTATGGTATACGTATGTTTGGATTAATATCTGACACATTATTGACAACCTCAAAGAACACCATAACTCGACCGCAAGCAGAGGAACCAAGAATCAAAATTAGGGAAGTTTATAAATGATACTTCAATTATTTTATGCCCCATTTATTTGCATTCAAATTATTATTCTTTATAGTTTATTGGGATTCACTCTCATCTATTGTATGTTGAATGTTTTTAGGTACCGAGTGAAGGAGGATCTCACTCAACATTCTCATGATGAAATTTACAACCAAAGATGATGAAAGATAAATAACGAAAGATGTAGCAGTAATGGAGGAGAAACAAAGAAAATAGCAGGAAAATGTATGAAGCAGGGATCTAGAAACTCTGTGACAATAAACTGTCAAAATTAGGACGACGCAGAGGCCCTCATACCCAAATCCAATATTCATGATGTGTAAGACACATATGGCTAAAATCTACGACGAACCACTGGTGTTAGGAGAAAAAATTGAAACGTAATCATTTTCCTTGTTGCTCATCATCACAAAGAGGATGAGGACAAACGTTGGAAGATGAAAGGTCATCGAGGGAGACGAAAGGCCAAAGGTATTATTGAACCTCAATAAATAATAGAATAGAACCAAAATAAATGGCTTTTGGCTCTTGAAACATTGTATACTTTTGAACTACTTTGGGAATACAGTGTCAACTAAAATTGGAGAGTTGTCCTAAGAGTTTTTCAGGTACTATTGCTGAAACTGTTAATACGGAGAAGCCCTAAGGGAAAAATTTTGACGGAGAGAAGGACTTGTATGTGTTTGTTTTTTGTTGTGAACTACTTCAAAAAGAATGTTTGTTGTTCACATGGGTTGTAAGAGCATGTTTGTTTATGGATTATTCTGATGCAATATATGTCTTCTTGCAGTTTTGTCATTCTTTCTTATATTACATGTCCTGAGCGAATGATCTGCTAATGTATGTGATATAGTGACTTAGACTATTTTGGTTATATATTCATGTGCATGTGTTATCTTACTTTATTTATTCATTTCATCTATCTAGGTGAAGCTACTGGTAGAGTTAGTTTCATTCCACAACTCATTCACTTACGTTAATTTGCTCCTAGCTAGGATAGGTTAGATTAGAATTAGAATAGGCATACATTTAGATATTATTCATCAACATATTATGTTTTCACAAACACCCATCACTCACCCTCATTGGTGAACTGGTCCACAACCAGTAGAATCAAACTAGCAATGGCTGTCGGCCAGAATCTGGATGGGTTCCCTATTCCAAATGGTGAGAAGTCTAATTGGGAGTTCTTACCAGGGAGAACCACTTACTGTTGTTGGGTGAATTTTGACCCGTCAATAGAATTGGTGCTAGAAGGAGGGTCAGATGGCAAGCTTTCCCATGTGGAGTCATTTAATTTAACTCTTAACTAGCCCATGGCCCCTCTTTGTACCTATGTATGGGATGAACCTTTGAGTCTTCTAAGACCCACCGAGGCTATTTCACTAAAGACAATCAATCTCTTGTTGAACCCCAAATTCGATGGTGAAGGGCATGTCTCTGCATTTACACACCTCAAAAGATTTCACATCGCTCAAAGAAATCTTAAGATTGTATAAGACAATGAAACGTGTCGATTGTTCATCCTCACATTCGAAGGGAGAATTAAAGCATGGTTTAGTACATTGCCATCAAAATCAATTCATAGCTGGAAACAATTCATGGAAAAGTTTATTGTTTCTCATGAAAATTATGTTTATGATGAACTCATTGATGAACTGGAAGAAATCCGTAGGCTAAGAAATTAATCTGAGAATGATTTCTTTCTAAGAGTCATGTGGATTTACTGTAGATTTCCTAAAAGGGATGAACCCTTAGGCCAAGAAATATTTGTTTGGTTTTTATATATTGTCTCTATTTCTGAAGAATGCGATATGAAAAATCAAGCCATCTCTTATTCACAGAATTCAGATCCGACCACAAAAAATATAAGGGGAATAATATTCAACCAATACTCTAACACAGCTACAGTGGAATCTTTATCAGTAATCCTAAATCCCATATCCCCCAAGTGTGAACCATGTAAAATTCCCCCTTCTGAAAATCATGATCATATTCTGGTTTGTGATGAATCTCTTACCGAGGAAATCCCATTATCTTCAGAATTTGAAGATCTTCATGCATTGTATACAAATCTGTTTGATGATTATCATCCACATGAGCAACCATCTTTTTATCATGTAATACACTCTTCACATTACTATTTTGGTAATGAAATGTTGAATGATATACCAAATTAGGAAGAGTGCTTAGCCTTGATCAATCAAACACTCATTCTTAATGACACTTTATCTGAGATGTATCACTTTGAATCCCCTTCGCAATTTCAATTTATGGATCATGTTGAATCACAATCTAATCATAATGATCTTGTTTTTGATGACTCCTTTTTTGTTCCATAATTGAGTGTAGGTACAAAATTATCATTCGTTGATCCTTCACAATATGAAATTTTTGAACTTGATGCACATATGTTAATAAATGCAAATATAAAATATGCAGAGAACAACCCATCACCATGCAAAGCATAGAAGACATTGAGTTAATCCAGGAAATATTATCACCTCAACATGCCCTAGAATTACTTGTTATTCCTCAGGGGAAAATTCATCAATCTTCCTTGGATGTTATTTCAATGCTCCAACACTCCTCACATGATTTAGTTGATGTAATATTAGAATATTTGGAGCTATATTTTACTCAATGTTTCCCTCATACAATCCACCATTATCTATCCTCTCAGCATGCAGAGTATGTGAAATTTGAACCCAAGGAGATCTACATCGACAATGAGACACTCCAATTTCTATCAATGATTATGTCAAGTGTCTGTTGTCTTAATTATACCCCTGGGATGAGCAATATCACCCACTTCGAGACTCCCTTACAAAGTACGTTGCATGGAATTTTCATTCATGAGACTCATCATGTATGTATATGGTTGTTGATTTCCTTCCAGCACTCATATGATGATAATTGTAAATTTTATGATGGAATTGAGTCATGGTTGGAGGAATCTTCATATCTGCATGTATTGTTGATGCAGGAGCATCACCTTCAAGGTTGAAAATGCACACATGGAGACAATCATAAGATATTTCAACAATGCCTAAAATTCAAATCGGGCATTAACTCAGAATTTAATTGGGTTGTTGAGATATTTTGTTGAGCAATTTGAATATTGTAACTTGTTTGAAAAGTCTCTAAGGATTGTAAGAAATCATAGAGATGGAGTGTTGACTCTGTCTGATAGTAATTAACAGTTATTGTAATGGGACAGAGTAGGTAAAAATTTTAAGTTTGAAATGATAGATTTCAGAATAGGATAGGAGAGCTCATTGAGCCAGTCCTTAGATATTCTGATTTTCAATTTATAATAGAGATATACAGAATAGAGTATGAAAGGATTGTAGTAGAACCAAAGTAGAATAGAGAAGAGGAACACCATGTGTATTTTTTATTTTTATGAATGAATAGAACAGACGAAAGTTGTCCCAAACTAGACTGTGTTCACCTGAATGTGATTGCATGAATATTTCATTCTGTATGTGGTATTTGTTTCATTCTCGTTCCTGTATGAGAGTTTGAGAAGAAAATTTTATGAACCTGTAACGAAAGTGGATCAGTTCCAATCATTTCTCTTCCAAACTATGTATGCAAAGTGTGCATTCACAAACACAAGGTGTGCATTGACTGAGTCTTAGAATGACTCAGAGAGAAGGGTTCAAAGAGAGAACAGAGGGAACTTGAGGATCCAAGTGCAAGGAATGCATAGAGGTTAGGAGTGGCCAAGTTTTGAAGAAATAACCTAAGAGAACGCCAGGCAGGCATAAGGTATTTTCTTTTCAAGAAAATTCCTCGAATCTGAGTTATTCGAGATCTTTGAACGCAAGGTGTGTGTAAGAGGTCAAATCTTTAAAGAGGATGAATCTCAAGAAGGATAGTACTTTTGAGTAAAGATCTTTAGCAAGGAATAATTGAAGGCTGAGGTCTTCAACACTTAGAAAACCTTCTAAGTCTGAGAGACGAAAAATCTCAGGAGCAGGAGCATCGCAGATTGTCATATTTATTACAGAGGACCAATAGCCATCGAATATGGAGGAAGGTGCATGAGGTTTAACCTTGTGTATGAAAAGTGGAACGGACTCATCAGAGTCCCGAAAGGGTCAGAACCATCCGTTGTTATAAGACATGTAGCGAAGTTTGGAAACCATCGGAGTTTCAGAACTCAGGTGCATAAGGGTGGTGAGAAAGGAGGATTCGTGATCACCGAAATCCTGAAATCATTCTGACCATTGGATTGAGAGCGAAGCATGACGAAGATCCAGAAGCCACTGGGGATTTTTTTACCGGGAGACGAGAGTGAAGACTCTCCCAAATTGCCAAAAGGAAGAATGTCAGGATTTGATCATGATCGTTGATCATTCCGAAAATATCATGACTATTGATCATGATTAAGAGTTACAACCATCCATCGGAGGGGATACGTGGATGTTGGTTGGTGTTTCGGCACCAAGGAAATGGAGGAGAAGATCGGGCCAAAATCACAAAAGGGGATTTCGTGAAAAGATCAGAACCGTCCATTTTGGAGGATGCGTGGCAGAGATCCGGAAGTCACCGAGAGTTTGGTCACCAGGAGTTGGGAGGTGAAGACTCCGCAAAAATCCCGAAAATAAGATCACCGAGATTTGATCTGGGTCATTGATCAAGTGACAGATCTGGATCGTAGATCCGAGAGGTATCGGGTCTCCAGGTTTCGAGGATTTGAAAGGGAAAGGAGTAGCACTACATTGCGATTCCCTGAATCGTGAAATCCGAAGAACTCAGAGGATTAGCCCTAGGACATAGGACAGGGTCGTGTGGAGAAGGCTTAAAGGAGGAGCCATTAGGCCCTTTTCGGGTTTCAACATTTCGAAGGATAGGGAGTCGGGGAGAGCTCGCATGTAGGAGTCTCGAACATCCAAAATGCGAAAGGCACGTAGTCTGGAGCCTTGGGTCACAGCCTGAGGTCATGAGAGAGAAAAGGAGTCAATGCAGAGGTATCTGTTGGCTCGGAAAGGAGAAGGGCACCGAAAAGGTGGCATACACACAGGGCTTCTCAAAGCCAACGTCAGGGACAAAGGGACCTATGGGTATGTTCAAAGGGTTCCAGAAGGAACCATAGATCTATTTCAGCTCAACAGGAAGGAATGATCCAGTGACCAGGAGGTCGCGGACCCTGTCGAAGGGTGAGGTAGGGGGTCTGCATCAGGTGGTATCAGAGCTAATATTTTGAGTTTGTTTGTGGACAACAGACAAAGGAAAAGGAGGAAGGTTGGTGACATTTGTGGTATCAAGGAAATTTTCAATTTGTGTTTGTAGGTGATGCAGTGAAGTCATGTTGCCTAGAAGACGCAGAGCGAATGAAGAGATGGAAGAAGAAATGAGGTGACTCAGAATGAGATTAGATGCCATGGAGACCGCACAGAGAAGGGCACCAGATGCTAGTGATGTCAGTGAGGATGAAAGTGAAGAGGCATAGGTTGAGTAAAATACAGCAGAGGACGATGCACAAGCTCACTTGATACAACCTATTTCAAGAATAGGAGCCAGAGCAAGGATAAAGGTACCTATGTACAAAGGCAATTTGGAAGTTGAAGAATTGTTGGATTGGGTACATTCCATGGAAAAATACTTCGATTACGAAGATATCGAAGAAGACAAGATGGTGAAGCATGTAGTGACAAGATTGAAAGGCCATGCAGCTTTATGGTGGGATGACCTACAAGTCGAACAAAGAAGAAATGGTAAGAAGCAAATTAAAAAATGGGATAGGATGGTAGCTAAGTTGAAGAAAATTTTTATCCCGAAGGATTACTAGATCAATCTTTACAGAATATTGCAGAATCTGAAACAGAGAGGTTTATCAGTGAAGGAGTACACTGAATAATTTTACCAACTGAACATTAGGACTGGACAGAAAGAGAATGAAGATGAGAAGACAACTAGATACATCAATGGGCTGATATATGAAATCCAATAGGAGATTAGCATAATGTCTGTCAGTAAATTTGAGGATTCCTATCAAGCAGCCTTGAAATCTGAAGAAAAGTTGGCCAGGAGGCAAAGACAACGAACTAGAGGTGGAAAATCAATCAGAGGCAAAGGAACCACCAGAGAAAATTTTCAGAAGTCGAAGCCTAAAGATGACAAACAACATAGTCACCATGAGAAGGGTGGAAGATCCAAAGAAGGAAAGCATGGTGGAATAAGATCTTTTCCCAGAGGTAGTGGAAGAGGAAGAGCAAGAGGAGGCGTAGTTAAATGCTATACCTATGGAAAAGAAGAACATAAATCTTGGGAATGTCCTGACAAAAAAAGAGAAGGCGGAGAAGCACATATTGTTGAAGCGGAGAAGCATGTGGAAGAAGAAGCAACAGAAGGAGGAAGAAACCTCATGATGAGGAAAGTTCTTCTCAAACCAGAAAAGGAACCAGAGGAACTAATTTAGCGAACAAGCCTATTCCGAATTGCTTGCAAGTCGAAAGACAAAGTTTGGAAAGTGATCATAGATAGTGGAATCACTGACAATCTAGTATCCACAGAGATGGTGGGAAAGATGGAGATGAAGACAACTGCACACCCAAATCCATATAAGGTATCATGGTTGCAGAAAGGGCATTAAGTCATGGTAAGTCAACAGTGCCAAGTTGAATTTAAGATAGGAGGTTACAAACATGAAATATTATGTGACGTAATTCCTATGGATGTCTATCATATTTTATTAGGAAGGTCATGGCAATATGACCGAAAGGTTATTCATTATGGAAGAAAGAATACCTATACCCTAGAAAGGAATGGTAGGACACATATGTTGTTACCCATATAAGACAAAGAGAAAAATCTAGAAGCTACTCCAAGCAAACTTCTCATGAGTGGGAAGGAGCTCTTAAAATAAGTCAAGAATTAGAAAGAAATGTAGTTTGTTGTAGTGAGGAAGCCTAGAGTTATCCTTAGAAATACTTTTGTAGAATATTTTCCTATAGAAATCCAGGAACTGTTAGAAAAATTTGTTGATATAGTCATGGATGAGTTTCATTTCCACCTATTAGTAGCATAAGACATCATATTGACCTTATTCCAGGAGCTAGTTTACCAAATAAAGCAGCTTATAGGTTGACATGAGAGAATGAGGAAGTCAAGAATCAAGTCCAGGAGTTGCTGGATAAAGGGTTAGTCAGGGAAAGCCTAAGACCATGTCCAGTACCGACTGTATTGAGCCCAAAGAAAGATGGAGGATGGAGGATGTGTACAGATTCTCGAGCCATCAACAAGATAACCATTAGATACATATTTCCTTTACCGAGGATGGATGATTTGATGGACTATTTAAGAGGAGAAATCTATTTTTCCAAGGTAGACTTGAAGAGAGGATATCATCAAATAAGAATGAGAGAGGGAAATGAATGGAAAACAACATTCAATATGAATGAAGGATTGTTTGAATGGTTGGTCATGTCGTTTGGGTTGACAAAGTCACCAAGTACATTTATGAGGTTGATGAATGAAGTGTTGAAAGAATTCATTGGAAAATTTGTCATAGTATATCTAGATGACATACAATTTTTTAGCAAGACAAAAGAAGAACACCTAAGACATCTGACAGCAGTGATGGAAAGGTTGCAGCAAGAGAAGTTGTTGATAAATCTGAAGAAGAGTTCTTTTATGAAGAAGGAGCTCATATATTTGGGTTTCGTAATCTCTTCAAATGAATTGAAGATGGACCCAGGAAAGGTGAGAGAAATCAGAGAATGGCCATCGTCGAGCAACATATTTGAAGTAAGAAGTTTTCATGGGTTAGCAAGCTTCTATAGAAAATTTATCAGAAATTTCAGTGGCATATGTGCACCCATGTTATACACTATGAAGAAGAAACACAAGTCCTTCAGTTGGATGGAGGAAGCTGAAAAAAGTTTCAAAGTGTTGAAAGAGAAAATCATAGAGCAGCCAATTATGGTTTTGCCAGATTTTGGAAAAACATTCCAGATGAGATGTGCTGCAAGTGGATTAGCTGTTGGAGCAGTCTTGAGCTAAGACAATAATCCAATTTCTTATTTCAGTGAGAAACTGAATGATGCCAAGAAAAAGTATTCCACGTATGACAAGGAATTTTATGCGGTGATTCAAGCTTTGAAAAAATAGAGGCATTATCTAATTCCTAAAGAGTTTGTCTTGTACAATGATAATCATGCTTTGCAATTTATTACTAGGCAAGAAAAGTTGAATCAGAAACATGCAAAATGGGTAGAATTCATGCATAATTTTACTTTTGTTATTAAACACATTGTTGGAACTGCTAACAAAGTTGCAGATGCTTTGAGCAGAAGAAGCTTTATTGTACATGAATTCCAGGTGGCAACTTTGGGGTTCGAACACCTCAAGGAGATGTATAAAGAAGATGCAAATTTCAAAGAAGCTTACAAGGCATGCAAGAATCCTTTGTTGGGAGACAAAAGCCCATGGACTGAATATTTGATTCAAGATGGATTATTGTTCAAGGGGAGCCAATTATGTATTTCGAAGTGCTCAATGAGAGGCAACTTGCTGAAAGAAAAACATAGTGGAGGTTTAGATAGACACTTTGGTCACGACAAGATGTTTGCACAATTGAATAATTCATATTATTGGTCAAGCATGAGAGAAGAAGTGAAGAAATTTGTGAACAAATGAAGAATTTGTCAGTATGCAAAAGGAAGACAATAGAACACTGGTTTGTATCAACCATTACCAATTCCAGAGAGGCCATGGGATGCAATCAGTATGGATTTTGTTTTGGGATTTCGTAGAAATCAGAAAGTGAGCGATTCCATATTTGTTGTGGTGGATAGATTCTAAAAAATGGCACATTTCATACCATGCCAGAAGACAAGCAATGCCACACACATCACCAATCTATTTTTCAGATAAGTAGTAAGACTACATGGATTGCCAAGGAGCATAGTTTTAGACAAAGACACCAAATTTGTAGGACACTTTTGGAGAACTCTATGGAAGAGGTTGGGAACTAACTTATCCTTTAGTTCAACATATCAACCTAAGAAATATGGACAAATTGAAGTAGTGAATAGGAGTCTCGGAAACTTATTGAGAATTTTAGTCTATGAGCAAGGTAGCCAATGGGATCATATTCTGGCACAAGCAAAATTTGCATTCAACAATTCAGTGAACAGGAGCACAGGAAAAATTCCATTTGAAATTGTGTATGGTATACAACCAAGGGGGATTATAGAATTGAGAAATTTGAATCAAGATGAGTTCAGAAGTGCCGGAGAAGAAGATTTTGCAACAGAAATGCAGAAACTTCATGACAGAGTCAGAGAGTAGCTACAGGACAACAACCATAAATACAAGAGCAGAGTTGACCAAGAGAGAAGAAAATTTCAATTCAAAATTGGAGATGAGGTTTTAGTTCACTTGAGAAAAGAGAGATTCCCAAGGGGAACGTACAATAAGCTAAAGATGAAAAAGATTGGACCATGCAGGATTCTCAGAAAATTTGCAGCCAATGCTTATGAGATTGAGTTGCCAGAAAATGTTGGGATATCACCGATATTCAATGTTGCAGACTTATATCCTTACTTGAGAGATGAAGCAGGAGAATCAGATAATCAGAAATAAATTCAGTGGGAAGAGAAATTACCCACAACAGAGAAACCTCAGATGGAGAGAATTAT
>SNQJ01S0264239.1:0-12054 GCA_010110895.2 Picea sitchensis | reverse complement strand
TTTGAATCAATAAAATTGGGTGATAACTAATAACCTCTTAATATAATTGTTAAACATGTTTGTGAAATCATGGATAATTATACTTTTATTCTCTACCATGATTTGAGTCAACCATTTGTTTAAATAATTGTCATTACATAACTACAAAAACATAAGTTCCTTTGTAGCATTAATAAAAACATAATACATGTTATAATTCAAATGTGCATTATAAAATGAATAATTAACATAGAGGGATCATTATAGTGCTACTGCATCCAATCCATATGTTTCATTCTCTTCACCATGTGGTTAATAATTGGACATGCCATATTTCTCTATGATCTGGTTAGCAACGTAACTATTGGGACACTAATTGGAATGTTTTTTTTTTAAGATGAGGGTAAGACATGCAATTTCTACCATTTAATCATCCAAATTATTTATTGTCATTGTCCCATTTCCTTCTCTTCTCTCCGCAATACAAATAATACATTTATTGATGACATCAACTTTTTGAATTTTCTTATGTATTCATGGAAAAAGTATGAAATCAAATATCTACTATCAAGTTCGATACATAAACAAAAATTCTATAGAAAAATTTACAAAAGATAAGGAACTTGCTCTTTCTCTTGTGCCTTTTTCCATTGGTTTAGAATAACTCATTTTCATTTTTGTCCTCATCTCGACGGTCATCCCAAACCACTAAAATGGTGTATCATTGATTTTTTTGTTGTACTCATTATCATATTAGACCAACTCATATACTATGTACCCCTCTGCCACAAACCCCTTAAGTTTTTCCTTATGCCGAACAAAAAACTTCAACTTTTTCATGTATCTCTCCTAGTAGAACATCCAACAACATGAGACCACCCTAGCTAATTTAACCTCATCATCTAGGTGAATTAGAAGATGGATCTACAAGTCCATGGAACTTGTGGGAAATTCCTTCATAACATACAAACAATCTAAACTTTGCCTCGACGCCATTGTGGAATGCTAGCCATGTGAATTTCCTTTGATGTAATCCAATGTACAATGTCTCTAGACAATTTAGGTATGGTGCATCTAAAGTAATAGGGGAAGTCAAGTTTAACGCACACAATGCATTTTCATTAATGCATCAAAAACTCAAATGAAAAAAAGGAGTGGGATTTTCATTTTGTAAAAGTGAGTTAAACAAAGCCCTAATCCCTAATCCATTATTGTGCCAAAAGTTAAGGAATCATGATGGATTGCATACAAATTTTCAAAGGAGAAATTTCATGTATGTAACTTCTTTCTCTTCATTTCAACAATTTTTTCGTTAATTGATTGAAAAATTCCAAGAAACCTTTTATTTATTTTTGTTCATATTTATAGTTTATTTTAACAAAATAGAAGGGTTTTTAGACTCATCTTCAATGTTGCAAACCCTAGCTTTGTTGTTGCCTCCCTTTCGTTATATGTTGTTCCAAACCTTAGCAACAGGGGGTTAGTTTTTTTACCCTTTCACAATGATATTTGTTTTTTTGGATCTTAGTGCATTTGTTCGACTCAACAATGATTTTGATCCAAAAAATAATTTAATGGAATGGGCCCCCTCATTTCATTAGATTTCAAAACCTATCCATGTCATTAAGAAAAAATACTTTAGGTTTGTTTGGTGCGCATCATATAATAAACACGAATAAATGTGTATATTAATATACAATGCACAAGTTGGCCTTGTCAGTTTTAAAATAATTTTTTTTGGGGGTTTCACATTGCACATTATACAATAAGTACACATTGGTGCAATTATTATTGTAGAGCACACCGCTTGGCCATATCAATTTTTGAAGAAAACATTTTCAATCTTCACAGTGCACATTGTAGAGTATATAACGTAAGTGGATTTATGATCATAAAGCACACCGTTGGGCACGGAAACCCATGAATACATCAATGTTCAATAGTTTTGTCTATATTGAGAATCAAGTTACATGGTGCTCCATACATAATTAAACACACTAGTGTGTATTATTGTATAAGGCACACTAATGCATATTACGGTATAATGCACATTGCTTAACCAAAAAATAGTTTTAGGCTGAAATTCTCTATTGAGTCTGTAAAACATATTTGGTAATTTTTCTATATCATTATGCACGTGTTTTATTGATAGAAAATTAGGGAAAAAGACTTATAGCAACAAGCACAAGAGAAGCACATTCGAAGGAGATAACATGGCAAGTTATTTGAAATTTTAATATTTAAATTATTTGTATGTTTCAATGATGTGTATTGGTCAACTTGTGTCATGTAAAGCAAAATTTGAACATAACTCTATAATATTGTTTGAAATTTGGGTGGAAAAGAATGTAAAAGCTCTATGGAAATGTTGCAATCAAGAAATTTATTGGATCAAAAGGTGATGAACATAATGTTTTTTTTTTTAATAATGTACTTCTTAACAATAATAGATGATGTTGGCTCGAGGTTTCAAACCTAGGGTTCAAAAGACTTTACCAACAAATACCCCATTCACATCGGCATGATCAATATTCAAGGACTAAATAAGGTCTCACCCGAGACGTGCATGAGAATCACAGAGACTGAATTTTGTGCATAGCATGACAAAGCAATACAAACAAGAAAAAATTAACTAAGCTTTGTGCAGTGGATATTATTATTCATTCATATCAACATTCATATAAGTGATGTAGATTCTAACAACTATAACAACATACATTCACAATAGAGTACATGATAAGAAACGTAAACTCAATCCTCATGCCTTCTTTTATTAGTCATGGATACACATTCAGATACATTGAGGGCCATAGCCTACGTAGAGACTCATTACACTTGAACCAAAGATCAAAGATTCAGATCTCGATCTACTTTCTCTCTCATATTCCACTTACAACTCTACAATTACAATACATCTCAAATGAAACAAAAGTTAACCTCTACATGTTCAAATGCATTCATTATATCTCTACAGAAGCATGAAAATCATAACAAACTTGCTAGCTCATTAACAACCTCGACCACGACCAATCTATTAGTTAAAAAAATGGTTACAATTCCTTGTGCACAGTACAAAACCAGTTTCCACGTGTAGTGTGTAATAGTCGATGAGCATTGAATCTTGGCGCCACGTGGTACAAAAATTGTGGCACATGCGTTGTGCAGAAATTCTTGCACATGCACAGTATTTCCAAAACCTTAGTTCCAACATGCCCCCAACACTATTAGTTGGACCATCCTCAAGCCAAGAAACTTCATTTTGGTGTGATGGAGGCAATGGATGGCACCTTCTTCATTCGTTCTATGATGAAATTATTGAACTCGAAGTTTATCTGATAAAAAATCTCCATTATATCCTTCATGTCTTTGCAAAATTTGTTGACCTATATCGGTGTCATCGACCCAACTGTAGGATTTATCTCTACATTCGACTCTATCACTGGTGTTGCCCATGTCTACGCATATGTGAGCGCATACTGGTGTTGTTGGGCCCACTCTTGTGCTTCCAACATAATGGTTGACAATGACTGTTGGTCAACATCGGTAGATGCAACATGTCGATGAAGGCCAGTTACCTCTTTCGTGGACTCCTTCTTCTCTACAAGAGGTCAACACCTTCTTCTTCTTGTTGATCTACGCCTCACTTGCACGTATGCGATCTTCAATTGTGTTGATTTTGAGGGAATTTTGTAGGTGAGTCTATAGATGGAAGTTGTACTCAACGACCCCCAAGAACCCTTCCACACCTTCTTATCCTTGGTGTAGCATCTTTTATGTGACTACAATATTTTTTTTCAACTCCCCCTGCTATGATGGTGGGGTGGTCTTCAATTAAACATAGTTTTTAAGGCCTTTTTTAAGTAGACAATGCACCTAGTTCAAATTGGTGCACTACTATGTTTTTTGTACTAGATGCACTAGTGCACTAGATTTTGATGCACATCATAAATATACCCACACTAAAGCCTCTACAAAGGAAACCTTCATAAAGTACTAATTATGGAAGTTTGCGCTTCTATTTTCACTGAAAATGGTTACTATGGCACATTTAAGGTAATATAGTGCATCGATGCACTTAAATATTATAGGTGCACTATTTGGTGTTTGGCGTGCATTGTATAATAAACACGAATCAATGTGTATATTACTATATAGTGCACAAGTTGTCCTTGTCAATTTTAAATTTAAAAAAAAAAATTGGGTTTCACAGTGCACGTTATATAATAAATACACATTGGTGCAATTATTACTATAGAGCACACCGCTTGGCCATATCAATTTTTGAAGAAAATACGTTTAATCTTCGCAGTGCACATTGTAAAGTATATAACATCAGTGGATTTATGATTGCAAAGAACATTGCCAGGCATGAAAACCCACAAATACATCAATGTTCAAGAGTTTTGTGTAGTTGTGCATCGAGTTACATAGTGATCCATACATAATTAAACACACTAGTGTGTATTACTGTATAAGGAACATTAGTGTGTATTACAATATACTACACATCGCTTAACCCAAAAATAGTTTTAGGCTGAAATTCTCTATTGAGTTTGTAAAACATATTTCATAATTTTTATATTTCATCATGCATGTCTTTTATTGATAGAAAATTAGGGCAAAAGGCTTATAGCAATAAGCCCAAGAGACGCATATTCCAAGGAGATAACATGGCAAGTTATTTGAATTTTTAATATAAAAGTAATACATTTAAATTATTTGTACATTTAAATGTGTATTGGTCAACTTGAGTCATGTAAAGCAAAAATTTGAACATAACTTGATAATATTGTTTGCAATTTGGGTGGAAAAGAGCTTAAAAWWTTTATGGAAATGTTGGAATAGGGAAATTTGTTGGATCAAAAGGTGATGAACATATTGTTCTTTTTTTCTTTTCCTTTCTTTTTTCATTTTACTAATAATGTACTTCTTAACAATAAAATTAATGTTGGCTTGGGGTTTCAGACGGAGGGTTTGAAAGACTTTACCAACAAATACCACATTCACGTCGACATATTCAATATTCAAGGACTGAATAAGATCTCATCTAAGACGCGCAAGAGAATCACAGAGACATAATATTTTTGCATAGCACAACAAAACAATACATACATGAAACACTTAACTAAGAGCTATGTATTAGATATTATTCATTCATATCATCATTCATATAAGAGACGTGCAATTTAACATCTACAACAACATACATTCACAATAGAGTACATGATATGAAGCATAAACACAGGCCTCACGCCTTCTTTCATTTTCCAGGGATAATCATTCAGACACATTGAGGGACATAGTCTACGTAGAGACTCGTTACGCTTGAACTAGAGATTAGAGATTCATATCTCGATTAACTTTCTCTCTCATATTCCACTTACAACTCTACAATTACAATGCACCTCAAATGAACTAGAAGTTAACCCCTACATGTTCACATGCATTCCTTATATCTCTATAGAATCATGGAAATCATAACAAACTTGCTAGTTCACTAACAACCTCAACCCTGACCAATCGATCGGTTACAAAAATGGTTACAATCATTAAACGAATATTTGAGGATTTAATATGCAGGTGATATTTCAAGTCCTTGTGCGTAGTGAAAAACTGGTTGGCATGCGTAGTGCAAAATAGTCGACGAGCATTGAATCTTGGCACTACGCAGTGCAAAACTTATGGCACGTGCATTGTGCAAAACTTGTTGCACATGTGTGATCTTGCTAAAACCTTCTATGTTTTTTTTTTACTAGATGCACTAATGCATTGGATTTTCATGCACAACATAAATATACCTACACCAAAGCACATATTGATGCCTTGGATGCATCGCTCAGCTGCAAGGATTACCCCAAGTGGGCACTCAACCTTTTGACACATGCACATCATTTTATAGGTAAGAACCTGTGTAGAAAAATGAATGTCGTCATCGTTGATAATGAAAAAAAATAGCTCCTCTCGTTACCCTTTCTGCACTATACTTTTTGTACACTTCCTCTTGATTGGCATCTCATCTTGTTATCACGTCAGTAGGATACTCCCATGTTCTTGGAAGGCCCGAGACTTGGCGTATGGTATCGATGTCGACTTGGTATGGGTGGTGTTAGTACTAGAAGTCTCACCTACACTGTTGTAGGTGTGAGCCTAATACCCATCAAAAACTTTGTAGGTTTGTTAAAGATAATAATGTTTTCAATGAGTAGAAAATGGGTGAGACACTCAGTTTAAAATATCAACACAAAACCTCCATGAAATACACACCAGCAAGCAAGGCTTGAATAGTCTCATATCAATATTTAGAAATATCAAATGGAAAGATGGAAGACTTAGTAGGAAATATGAAACACATGCATCAGGTTACATCATGTAGTTCTAAAACACATATATCAAAAATCTCATTAAATAGGAACCTCCTAATTAACAAGAGAGCACTTTGATAATACTTTCATCAAGTACAAACAATAAATCATTCACTGTAGTAAGGAACAAGCACAAGGATGAATCCTTCATCGACAACTAGCATCAAAGTGAGATAGAAACACCGATGTGACAGTAGAAGAATAAATTGATCATTCACTGTTCAAGATTCTTAAATCTGATACATACAGTCTGGAAACTTTGTTACAGTTGAAAATAAAGATAAGAGTATCACTATAAAACCATTCGAACCCTCTAATGGAGTTACATGACATAATGAATAACAAATACATCCAAAAATATCTCTAGAGTCCACCACCTAGCTTCTACATAGGATCATGTGCCTTAGAGAGGTGTGGCATTGGGCGCACAACAAAAATCTAACACGAATGCTATATTTTAGGAAATTGTTCGCAACATTGAATGCAACTGTTGACAACTTGTTGCATGTGACTTAAATGAATGTAGATCCTTGAGGCAGGTGGCCCTTGATGTCCAACTAATTCTTGAGGAGCTTATTCAGACCTATTATGACATCTCGCAGTCTTCATCAACCCAAAATCCACGTGACTATTAGGTTTGCAGCGCATGCGCTACAAATTGTTCCAAAATAACCAGTTCACAACGCCTTTAATATCACACACTGCTAACTTTCCTATAGGTGTGATTTTACATTCAAAACTGATTTAAAATGTCAAAACTTGTACAAAAACCTGGGAAACCTTTTTAGAACCCGCTACAACCTTGTAAATCATAACCTTTGCAAAAATACACATGAATGTGATGATAACAACTAAGACAAGGTCATTCCTAAGAGTTATAAACCTGTGTATAAAATAAATCATGGCAAAACATTGATGTTTATGCCTAAATGATGTTTTGTCTTCATATTTTTCTGGTGCTTCTTCTAGTAGCTACATGAGCTAACATATCCAATTTTTTTTTTTTCTATCTTCTCCTTGAATGGTTGCAATTCTGCTTTCAACCTCCTTATTTCATCTTGGCAAGCTCTTTATACACATTCTTCAACTACCTATGTAGAGGTAAGGATATCTTAGCCATATATCTTACTTTATCAACAACTTCTTCAGATAAACTAAAGTATTCTTCAGCTTGATTTGGGATTCCAGGTTTTCCTTCTTCAACTTTTCATTTTCATCTCTTATATATTTAAGTTTCCCGTTGAGTCTTTTGAAAGTAGGATTACTTTCATCAAAAGGGGAGTTGATATCAATAATCTCTATTGGCTTCTTAGAAGGATGGGTTTTGTCCTTTTTTGAGCTGAGGCTTTGAATGTACCCTCCTCCACGAGAATATGTTGCTTAGTTGTTGATCTGGTGAAATGTCTTCTAGGCTTGACAACTTATACAACAATAGGTGAAGAAAATACAGGCTTCTTACCCTTCAGACTCCTTACTTTACTAGATGATATCTCCATAGGTGCAGGTTCTGTTACATGAGAAGCTTATTTATCATGAGGTTGTGAGGGACCTTCAACTATTTTATTAGTAGATTGAATGGACTTATCCCTTTTGGTCATCTTCCTTTTTTTACTTGACTCAGAGTGCACAATCTTCTAAGCAGGAGTAGGTTTTTTTATTTTTTACTATGGTGTGTGAGAAACATTTGGCTGAAAGCCTAATGCAGATAGGAAAACATCCCAATCAATATTGGTCTTCTTCAACTCTTCCAATACTAGCATTTTGATTAAACCATAATGAAAAACACTAGTATCCACCTGCTTAGATTTAGCTTGGACTCTATTTGACATCTTCACAATGCTCCTGAACAGATAAAAGGGTAGGTTCATGGACTCTTTCCTAGTAAAGTGTAGTAACAATCTGATATGGTATTGATAGAACATATTGAACCTTCCTTCACAAGTGAAATACCTATGAATAAATATGAGCATTTTGTCAAAATACTCCAGCATATGACTTCTTGGCACTCCCTTGGATAGATTGTCTCCTTGATATTCAAGTTTTAGGAACTCCTTGGAAAATGTAGAATTCAAGGACATGGATTTAAACCGTTTTTCACCATGAACAAGTATATCTGTGGCTGTAGAAATAGATTGCTCTGAAACTTCAAACTCCAATGCACCCACCTTAGTCTTTGTCCCATTGAAATAGAGTGCAAACTGCTTATCAACCTTGAGATGTCCTTTTTTCATTTTCTCACAAAAACCAAGCAACCCACTCTCTGAAATGCTTCTTTGAAAAATGGTTCATAATTTATACGCTGTAGGTCATGGGGCTCAACCTTGAAAATTTCTCCCCCTTTGTGAACCTTCTTACCTTGCTGACTATCCATGATAGTTGTTTAAAAACCCTTTTCCCTTTTTATAACAATTGTTACCAGATGTATGATGAAAACATGAAAATTTAGGGTTTTTGATTTGATTTTGCACAATTTAGGATTTATTGAATGAAGTATTCATGCACAAAAACAATGCAAGAATGAAAAGACTGCAAGTAGGAGATGAGAGGAAATAAAAATAATCCTAAACTAGATGAGACTACAATCATGAAAAATTTCGTGGCAATTCTGTGTAAAACAAAGGATTCACAATTAGATCTTTCAATTTGCAGCGCACAATGAAGTCTGCAACGAATGAATCTTAGACTAGGGTTTAGTGAAAGAGGTTTGGAAATCCACAAGTCTGGAAAAGGAAAATGATTTTGAAAAATATGAAGCTCATACTTTAGTGAAAACACAGTCAGTGAGGGTTTTGTCAAGAGAGAAAACAGAGGGTTCGCAACGCCTTTAACACATATAGTTTGTAGCACTAACATGAAAATGCAGTGGATAGGGTTAAGGATGTAAGAAATGGATGCAAATTAATCTTATTGGTATAAAGCAAGAAACTTGGGTCTACAAAATCTTAAGATACAAATACTGTAGGATTTGACCAAGTGAAAGAAGTTTGCAGCGCGCAGAAAAATTACAGCGACTAGAGTCCAATACGATAAACCTTCAGAAAATGCATTTTATTATTAAACACAGTACCTGGTATATCTGAAGTTTCAACTGTTTTCCCATGAATTAAACTAATATTTCTTGGAAGCCTTTAATATTCCTTCATCTGCTACAGGAAATTCGTAGTGACATAATTCTAATTAGTTTGCAACGTGCTATATTCAAAATGCTAAACCTACTTCTTGAAAATGACTTGAAGAAAATGATGAATAATATCACTGAAAACAATACGATATCAATTGCCATGTTTCCAAAGCATAATGGTATGCGATTAGTGCACAAGGTACTTTCTTGATTCACTGCGAAATTTCAGGTGAGTTTGCAGTAGGTTGACTAGACACATGATTTGACCCTCAAACAGTTAAATACGACATAAGAACCTTTTGTAAACCCTTTTGAGATATGATACTCGATAATGATAAGATTTAAACCAAAGGTGTGACCAACATTTTACCCCTTTTCTCTAATGATGATGACCACTATCATGACACCAAGACTCTCACATGGACTATGGTCAGTTTTATTGACTCATGAAACAATCAAGAACACAATTTATTGACATAAGGCATGACTAAAAAACCTACAATAAGAGGACCCTACGACTCAAATCTAGAAGCTTAAAATTTGATCCCTATACATCCTATGTGCTAACAAGTGGTCTAGCTAGGGGAATCCTCCATGCAACATGTTAAGTAAGAACCTAACACATGAGTTGATGTTTGAGCTACACCTGAAATAGGGGATATCTAATGATGTCATTATCCCCGATTTATAGATGGGATTTTCCCATGCCTTGGCAACCACTTTCCCCGCCGCAAGGATTTTTGTGTAAGCACTGATGCATAGGGGAAGGAATTGTGCCTTGTCCTATATGTTGTAATCTGCATACTTGAGCCTAAGAATCATGCTTAACAAAGGTCCTTTAATGTTTACCTCACTAGAGATTTCAACCTCGGGCAGATGTTCTTCCTTTACTACTTTGACTTTATCTTTTGCTTTGGGATTGCTTGAGGCAACCATTGCTTTGGTCAACTCTTGGCTCAGTTGACTTGATGTATTGATACACCCTGCTTTTGAGCTATGCTTTGTCTTACCATCCCAACAGTGAACTGGAAGGGATGCACATGCTGAACACTAGGTACAAACCCACTTAATTCACACTGCACTCGACTTTGGTTTCCTTGACTTAATTCCAATTCTAATAACTCATCCAATCATTTTTGTAGTGATTGATCATCGAACATCTGTGTCACAATTGCAATTCTAATACTTGGAACCACAAATTTTAACAACATTACTGCTTCTTTTCCATAGACTAACCTGAACGACGTATTTTTAGTCAATCTCCTGCAGTTAGTTATATATTCCCATAAGTTTGTTGTAATCCACTGATCCCAATCATCACACTATACATTGCATACCTTGGTTAGCTCATGCTCCGATATATTGTTGAATGATTTGATAGTGCCATTGGCTTGTGGATGATATGATGCGATCTTCTAATGATGGTTCATGAACTCCCGATTTAGCGTGCAGATGGTGTCATTCAAGAAGTGTGTGTCCTAATCGCTCATCGATATATTTGGGCATCCAACCCTGATGACAATTTTCTAAAAAATAAATCAAACAATCATCTTTGTAGTACAATCCTTTACACTCACAACTTCTTCCCACAAGTCAAGTATTCCATCACAGATATAATATACCATGTGCCGTTTTTGTGCGTCGGGGGATTGATCGTCCTTACAAAATAAATTTCCCACTTCTCAAATGGCTCTAGCATGGTGACCATAAGGAGTGGTAGTTCATCTCGCCTTGGTGGCTTCCTGATCCATTGGAAAACGTCGCAACACTTACAATAATCCTTAGATTTTTCAAATAGAGATGGCCACCATAATCCCACGCACAACAATTTTCGGGAAGTTCCTCTTTCCCTATGCTATGTGCACCAACAATGCCCTCATGTGCCTCACATAGCACCATTTTATGCTCATGCTCCAACACACATCTACGTTGAGTTTGTACAATTTCCATTCAATGAACCGGTAATCGATGCTCCAAGTTACTAGTTGTCAACACTTTGCTTGGGTGCACTCTTTCGGCTCCTTACCTATTGTAAGGTATGTCACAACATCTGCAAGTTGATATGGCACTGTTTCACCCCTAAAGAGTTGTGCGTTGGGTAACTCATCATCTAGATTTCCTCCAACTTTTCCTAACTCTATCCTTGAGAGATGATCGAGCCCCACACCATGCTTGTTGGGTTTGACCACTAATTTGAACTCGAACTCTTGGAAGAGTAACCACCATATGCATATCCTCACCCTAATACCATCTTTTTCACCAAGTATTTTAGCACTAAATGATCTGTGAAAATCTTTAAGGGAGTGTCGATTAAGTAGTGTTTAAATTTCTGTAAGGAATATACCATCGCGAGTACTTCACACTCCGTGGTTGTATATTTACTTTTGGAATTAAACAAATTTTTTCTCACAAATTAGACAGGATTATCAATCTTATCCTCTCCTAGCCCCACATGTTGGACACACCTACCACACTTAGAGGGGGGGTGAATGAGTGTGGGGCTCTTTTTCCCAAAACTTCCCTCTTGCACAAAAACTCATCAATTAGCATTAAACATTTATTCATCACCCATTGTTGTCATTTATAACCAGT
>SNQJ01S0264238.1:0-10078 GCA_010110895.2 Picea sitchensis | reverse complement strand
TTAGGGACGTCTCCCTTGGATTAGCCCTCCTAAATAGAAAGAGCTCCCCATCGAGGTGACAGTGGGTGGGGAAGCTCCTGTTACGTCGGTTTCAAGCCCTGACTCAAGCTATCCAAACCTCTCCTACAAACCGTGCGATAACATGCCCAGGGTGGGGAATGGTCCAGGCTCAACATTCCTTAGGGTTATACATTCTCTCCAGGGTGCACTTTGATTAGTGTAGGAAGAATGGCCTGGGGTGGGGAATGGTCCAAGTTCAAAAGACAGGACAATTATTCTTCCTTGGTTGAGGAGAATGGTCCAAATATCTCATTGTTCTACTCTGAGGGCAGATATTCTTTCAGAGCTCATAGATGTGAGTGAAAGATTCGCCCAGATGATTCAGTTTATATCATAACATTGTTTCGATGCAGGTTGCTATCAGATGTTTGTTATGAAGACTGTATGACAGTAAATGTAGACTACTGTGGTGGATATGTTCCATTGTTCGTGACTATACGTTGCTAATCAAGTGCTTGTGTGTTACTTGGTGTGGTAGTGTACCACTGGATTGTAGTTATGTACTACTATGGATAGACACAGTTGTGTTCTATTTTTGTTATAATTGCCTTGAAGACTATCAACGGTTTATTGGAGATAATTGTCATCCAGACGAATGATGAACAGAGATTTTCCAAACGGAAAATGGTTTAGAGCATTTACTCTTCTAGATTATAAGAATGGCTCTTGTATCACTCTATGGTGTGAGTGACTTATCCAGCATCATGTCTGATTACTCAGATGAAGTATGGTTTCGAGAGATGATGCAACTGATGGTGATGGTGATGCTCATAATCTACACATGAGATAGTCTAGACGACTATGTTGATGCTACCAGGTGAATGGTATGTTTTTGTGCTCAAGACCATTACCTGTAATACCTCCCTAGCTAGGAGGGAGTGTTGATATTATGGTAGTTGCGGGAGGTATTTACCTCCACATGTAAACTTGACGAGAATAGAAGACTTCGGGAAGCAAGAGAAAACCCTAATGAGTTGGCTAATAACCCTAGAAGTCTTGTCAGCTCAAAAAGATAATTTATATTAGGTTATTAGCCTCCAAGAGAAGAAGTCGGCCAAAAATAATAATAGTATACTGAACAGACAGGTACCCAGAAGGAGAAGTCGGCCCCAGTAAGTCTGGCATAACCATTATAAATATAGGGCGCCAGTTCTCATTTGTCACAGTCTTAGAATAGCAGAGCAGCAACTGGTGCGCACTGCAGTTCCCATTTTGGTGCGCACGTGTGGAGGAGAGCTACAGGTGTAGCTGCTACAGCAACCAGTTTTTGGTTTTGGCTTGGACTATCTCTTAGCTAAGGTTTGGACTATCTGATCAGCTATTGTTGGTGTGCTATCCTTGGAGGAAGATGCGCTACACCTTGTTTGGATATCTAGCCTAGGGTTTGTTTCCGGACTAATTCTCAGTCAAGGTTCAGGTGCTCGGAGAGTGGCTTCGGCCTATGGTTGGGTGACAAAGGTATTGTCAATGGTAAAACGAGCACACATCCTTCATATTCTAACATCATCCTCTGGTAGCTATTGTTTAGGAATGATGTAAATGACCATGCAAAACATCATAGAAAGTTTCGTGGAATTTTGTCGAGTCTGGATAGAGTTTTTTTAATTAATTAATTTTCCTAAGGTTGGGATTTTAATTATTTAATTAATTAATTGTTTTTGAGCAATTATTGTAAAAACTAGGCCTTTGGTTTTTTGATAGGGGTATTTGTGCTCAAATAAAATGGAAAGGCACCCCCTACACCCTTGGGCCAAGTGTCAGCTCAGTCGGACGAACTTGGCTAGGTGTTTGTCCACCCGAAGTCAAAGTCAGTCAAAACAACAATTTTTATTGCTAAGTCAAAATTGTAATTTTTGTAAATTTGAGTTAATGGGGTAATGTAATGGTGGAAAAGAGCAAGAGAGGTCATCCCTAACCTACCCAAACCACATCCTAACCATTACTCACCCCCTCACCCATTCACTCACTCATTTTCGCACGCCCCCTAGGGGGATTTGCACCCCCCTTCACATAGAAACCTTAGGAAAGCAATTTAATTTCTTTGTGGGCCTCTCCCATGACTGGTGCACCCCTCCTAGCCTACCACCTCACCCTCACTTGGTCCCACACTCCGCTCACCCTTCCAACTCATCAATCCATGACTAAAACCCTAGGTGGTCCGCCCCTCTCATTGAGATTCTCTCATGTCGCTGGGTTGCAACACTTGGCATGCATACAAGAGGGGTCGTTTTGCCTCTTTGGGTATAAATACAACCCCTCACCCCCTCATTTCTTCAATATTCTTTGAGCTAAGGTTATGCTACTAAAATTTCGCCCCATTATCTTGCTCTTGCCATCTTGCATTTCATTTCATTTGCTCTTGAGAGTCTTGGAGCAACTTGTTTCTGCAACACTCTCACATTGGATTAATAAAGCTTTGGAGGATTTTGAATCACTAAGAGTATTCTGGTTGCATTCTATCATATGAGGTGATATTGTAATTTTTGAATTTATTGTGTAGTGTTGAATAGATCTTGAATAAAATAGTTTATTTGGGAGATTAGCAAAGAGTATCCTTGTTGATTTATTTATGTTGGATAGCTAGTTGTTTGAAGTATTTCAGATTGTTAGTTTATCTACACATATTATCTACTTCCATGCTTCACAATTTGTCTTGAGTTTTGCAGGTTTACTTCAAGGAATTGTTGGGAAAGCCTCAAGAAGGAGTCTTCCCTCAAAGCCTTCTCAAACTCCTAGCTTACTTAGTCTTATATTTATGCACTCATTTCATTTATATTTCAGTTTAATAACCATCTTAGATAGGTCAAATATTTTTGCTTTCATTTGGAGATTTATATGTGAAAAAATTTTGCGTAAAAAACAAAAAAAATTCTTAACTTTGTTGTGTTGTGCATCATTTCCAGCAAGCATTTGCTTGCTGGTTTGTGCATGTTCTTACCAGAAACAAAGGGATATGCTGCCGAAATTCACCCATACAACACATCAAAAGATCAACTTTTGAGTGGGTAACAAGTCTCTCTCTTCTCTCACTCATTTCTAGTATTGTAGCAAGCCCCTGAGAAGTTCCCTTGAGGCTTGCATTCTCTTGTTTCATTTCAGCTATTGTAATTTAATTTTTGTAATTAGTTGGTGCCTACACCTTGGAAGAGTGATTGGCTCAGCCAACCCCCCATAATCGTTGGGCTAGGACATAATTTTTTTAGCATTCTTTATTTCTTGCCCCACTTGTCATTAGGACAAGATTGTGTGGCTAGTTTGTTCTAATAATAGTTGTTAGTTTTTATTTACAACCCTCTTTGGCACAACATTGGTAGGCTTGCCTCCACCTTGTGCCATTGTGAGTGGTTTGCTTGTTCTTTTTCAAAGTATTTCCTAATAAGTTGCCTACACCTTGGGAGAGAAACCCCCAATATCGTATGGCTAGATTAGTGATGTGATGGTTGTTTGCTAATGGTTATGTGATTTAAAATTTTCTAGAGGTAGACATAGTTTACTCACTAGATCGTAGCTTAAGCCTTTGAGGCATAACTCATTTACTTGCTTTAAGTCTCTCACATCTTTCCATGGTACATCTCTAAATGCAACATACATATGTGGTTGGATAATGATGTCTTAAAGTAATTTTTCGTTTGGCAATTTTCTTTGTTTCAAGCTTTCATTTTCATTTAAGTTGGCAAGCACTCTTGGGCAATTATATGGTGTTGGAACACATGTTCTCTTTCAGCAAGCTTCTATCTTTACTTGGCACGTTTCTCTCATGCAATAGACACATAGCTAAATAGTGATAATCTTACATTTTGTTGTAGTTATTGGCAAGTTGTTCTTGCTTTTTCCATAGCATCTTTTTCATATATCTTGCACATGTTATGGGTTATCAAATGATTATGTGAATGTTCTCTATTTTCAACTTCTATTTACAAGTTCATATGTGTTTACATGCTGCAATTTCATAATTTATAACACATTCACAACAGTCATAACAGTTTCGGTTTTGGGCATAATTCATTAATTTTGGGCACCTAAAACTTATCTAAAACACTCACAACACATCTTAAGACTTAGTCCTAAGTCATAACAATATATTATACCAACTAGGACACCTAATTCCACCATCTTCACCATCTAAAATGGGTTTGAGGAAAACAACGGAAGGTGTAGGCAGGGGACTGTCTCACAGCACACAGGATGTGTCCTTTCTGGGAAGTACTCAGACTTTAGGGCTGACCGTGAAAGCTAGGGTGGGCCTCGTTGCCTTACTATCTTGAGCATATGGCAGTTATTTGGCAATAGGAGGAGGAGGAGTAAGGTTTGACACTTAGTTAGGAGGGTAACTAAAATATATAAAATCTTTAAGCAACTCTTAACCATCTAGTCTCTTAAGCAATCCTCACATTGGTTACATCTTATGGCTGCATAGGATTTAGTTGCAAGCACATTTATCTTTCAATCTATTATGCAGTTTTATGGTTTGATTATCTGAGTTTTAGATCTTTTGAGTTGGTTTGAGCATTTATTTTCCAAGTATTTTATATCCTTCAATTTATGCTCTTTGTGGTGTGATTCAAGAGGAATTTGTGCATCACATTTGGAGGCATCATCTTTTTGAGTCTTGAGTGTTTTTATGGTTGCCATTGAAAAGCAGTAACATTTCTTATTTATCATTGTAAGTACTTGTATATTCTTGTTGTGGAATAGTTGCAATCTTGAAATCGTTTTGTAATTCAACACCCTCAAACATAGTTGACCCTGTTGCCATCCTTATACACACTTGCAAACGTGAGCTAAGTCCTTCTCACTTAGAGTGTCCTTGGAGGCACAATGCCTAGGTTCAAAATCCATGTTGTCACTTTGACTTGAACCTCTTTCGTCTAGGCTAACTCCTATGGAAGCAAAGGGGGGTAAACCCTAGTTACTAGATGAGATTGATAGTTTAATGTTCTAAGAGTTGGTTTTAATTGGTTAAAAGGTTAAGGGGAATCTAACATACGATGCCAATCAGCAAATGCAAGATGCAACTATCTAAGTATGAGAGTCAGACCTTTTCCTAGGGCAACTAGGATCAGTGCCTAAGATTGGGAAATGGGGTCAACTAAATTAGGGGGATGTTCGTTACAAGATAATTACAAGTTACAATATTATAACAAGATAGACAAACTAGATACAAAAGAGTATCTAAGATATACAGATTAAGACTAGATACAAAATATTAAAGTGTTTGAAATGTGCAGGAAAGGAGATATTCAAAGATGAACAACCATCAACACATCAAGCCAAGCATGCTCACAACAGATAGACTTTCGTTGGACTTCTTTTGAATGGCCAAGAGATGCAAAGCACTCAAGACCTAGTCAAGAGAATGTCTCCAGGTGGATGCGCACTTCTTGAAGGATCACACCACAAGTACAAGAATTAAGGATAGATGAAAAATGTGGAAAGCCAAATATTCCAAATGAAATATTTAACCACTTAGATATTATTTCCATAACACATCAAAGATAGCTTGCATATGAATGTAAATTGAAAGACAGTGAGATCAATGAGTTTGCAAGTGTGTAATTGTATTGCTGATGTTGTAGATTGAAAATTAAATTAAGTGATTAAGTGTGAGATTGATTTTAGCCCTATCTAGGTGTCAACCCAAAAACTCTCCTCCCCCTATTACCAAGTGGTTGTTGGATGCTCAAGAAGTGAGACAACGAGGCCTACCCTAGCTTCACAGGTCAACCCTAAGGCCGAGTACTACGAAAAACTTTCAGTGGCTTTCCTCAAAACCCCAGTTTTTAAATGGCGAAGATGGTGAGTTATGGTGTCTTATTAAGTCTAATTAATGAATTTTAGACCTATGACCTAAATATTGCGAAGTGTGATTGAGTGCTTGTAGCTTGCTCAACAAAGGATTGCCAAAATACTGAAACTGAAAGATAAGCAGGCTGATGCCTTTAAACAATGAAGTTGCAAATTTAGTTCTTAAGTTGTTTGAATTATTGCATGTAGATGTAAGAACTAAAATGCTTTTGAAACTAAGAGTTGAAAATGATGAAGGCTGGGGCCTTTAAACAAATGGATTGCAAGTTAAATTTTAGCTTCCGAAAAACGCCTTGGGGACCCAAATTGGATTTAATGATTGAGTTCTTAGTTTCTTAGATCGCACATATGAAGTGTAAGAACCGAAAGTAACTTGTGGAATCGTAAAAGATGATTATTTTATGCCTTTATTAAACTGGTGTTAGCATGCATATGTGTAAGATAAAGATGAGAGAAACTGAAACTTGCATGCAACGGAAAATAAAGATCTAACCTAAGCCACCACGGGCTTTAAACTAGCATGTGTTAAGTGTGAGATCTACTCTAGATTATTTTATCTTTAAGCATGCATGTAGAAATCACTACTAATCTATCTAAACTAAGCAAGGAAAGACAAAAAAGAAAGCTAATCTAAACTTTCAAAGTAAAGTCTAAAGGAAAGGAAAGCAAGTCGTTTGGGTACAACTCCTTTGGGCTTGCGTTTACAGTATTTTAGAGAGAAGAGAAAGAAGAGAAATTGTTACCACAATGAGAGGAGTTGTTTGAGGGTGTGTTGTGCATATAATTGGGCAACATGCCCTCTTGTCTTGGTAAAAACATGCAAAAATCAGCAAGTCATTGCTTGCTGATTTGAGTTGCAACACACTCAACAAAGTTATCAAATTTCTGTTTTTAGGCAGAAATTTCGTGCATACAAAAACCAAAAAATTGTATTGATTAAGTGACCAATCTAAGCATGTTAGATACCAAAAACCGAATTTGAAAGAATGAGGAAGAGGGACAAAAAATGCTAGTGAAGTGTAAGCAAAGATGAGGGTACATTCGTCCTTGAAGCTATCCCAACAACTTCATAGAGGTGACCTGCAAAACTTAAACCAGAAGTGAGATGGAACAACAGATAATATCTTGCATGCATAGACAATACAACATAGTTTCTATTATATAAGCATGCACAAAATATATAGGTGGACAACTACACTATTGCCTCACCTAGCCTAGTAAACTAATTTACTTGAGCAACTATTTACCAAAACACATAAAGATTCAGAATGATATCACCTCACAATGAGTGGCAAATCCAGACTAATCTTGAACGCCACGGTATCCTCCAAAGCAGTTTCTGTATTATTAAGTGGGAAGAGGTTGTAGCATCAATGTTGCTACAAGCTCTTCAAGAACCAAAACCAGTGAAGCAATGTGAAAGTAATGAGAGAGAGAGAGATGGGAAGAATTCGGTAGCATAACAATACTGTGAAAAATGATGTTGAATGAGGGAGTGAGGGGTTTCTTATATAGCCTTGGGAGACCAAGAGACCCCTCTTGGATCTTTGACAAGTGTCAAACATCCAAGGGGAAAGAACTCAAGCTAAATAAGGCATGTATCTTTTAGGGTAGGGGCGAAAATGGTAAGTGAGGAAGAGGATGGGTGACAAGGCAAAGAAAAGAGGGCGTATTGGTCATGAGGAAGGTTTGCTTTCTTTGAAAGGAGTTGTTTCTAAGTCTACGTGAAACATCTCCCAAAAAATAAATGATGTTTCTCCTTCTACGTGAGATTCTTCCCATTTACCAAAAGAGAAAGAGTGAATTCTAAAGAGGAAAGCGTGTGCATGAAGGGAAAGACGTGAGGTAAGGGATGGTACGTGGAAGGAGTGTGGATGGCACAGAGAATCACACGCCCAGGAGGCACGTGAGAGGTGGAGGAAGGGAAATGGGGACCCATGCTTTTAATTAAGTGAGAGTCTACGTGAGTTAGTGCGTGAGGTAAGTTTATGTGAAAAAGGGGAAAACGTGAGGTAGGAGGAAGTGTGTGAGGGTTGAGAGGTGACTTGGAAGGTAAGGCAAAGGTCGTGTGAGTGGATAGAGGAAGGGCGCACCTCATAAGGAGGGGCCCACAACCCATTACTATTATTAAATGAGTTATTAAGTACTCACGTGGGTAAGGGTGTACATACCTATTAATTGGGAATTAATTAAAATGTAATTTTAATTAAATGGGGGTTTAAAAGGGTAGGAAAGGTATGGTGGGGTCCCTCTCATCCTTATTTTCCACTTACTTCACCTAATTTGACTCATTATTACAAAATTAGTATTTGTCCATGTCCTGGGTTTGGCAATTAAAATTGTCATTTTTCCGAAAAACTCCTAAGTAGAAAAACAACCTAGCAAAACTTGTCCGACTGAGTTGAAACTAGGACCACGGGTGTAGGAGGTCTCATTAGCTTTCTTTTGAGTACAAATACCCCTATCAAAAATCCCGGGACCTAAGTTTTACATTAATTACCCAGAATTAATTAATTAATTCAAAACCTTAAAAAAAACCTAGCTAGACTTGACGGAATTCCGCGAAATTTCGCATGTTGTCTTACATGGTCATTTACAACATTCCTAAACACTAGCTACCTAGGAAATGACTTCATTAGAACACCTTTCACTACTTTGGAGGATTTATTGGGTGGGAGTGAAAAACTCAAGGGAGATTAACCCAGCTAGTTAGGCCACATTAACCTCCTAAGGAGAGAAAACACTCAATGAAAGGAACTCTCCTAATGAAGAAACCCTAAGGCAACTGACCTAACATGATCCATGTAGACCTATTACATTATAAACCCGCACAAGGGTGTGGTAATCCCGCTTACAAAACTGTGTGCTGGAGCAAAAAAAATGCCCTGTAGAACCAATTAGTCTTCGACATGTTTGCATCTGTTGATGCATATCTTCATGGTATATGGAGTTGACCCCCTAATTGAAGAGGCGGTCAACAGACCCCTTTCCCAATCTCTAGGCACTAGTCTTAGTTGACTTAGGAAAAAGGCTTTGCTTGACATTTTATTGATCCTGCATCTTGCACTTGTTGCCTTAGCATCATAGGTTAGTTTTCCCCTAAACCTTTAATAAATTAAAACCAACTCCTAGAACATAAACATTAAATCATATCTAGTAACGAGGGTCTACCCCCCTTGGCTTCCCTAGGAGTAAACCTAGAAGGAAGAGGTTCCAATCAAGGTAACAGTGTGGACTGTGAACCTAGGCATTGTACCTCCAAGGACACACTAAGTGAGTCGGACTTTGTTCACATTTGCAAGTGTGTATTAGGACGGAAACAAGTTCTTTTAATAGTACTGGGATGTCTTCTTGCTGGATACCCCATCTCTCGAGAAATTTTTTCTCAAATTGCTCCATAGTCGTGATGTTGGCATCGGGGAGGTTATCATACCATTCTTTGGCATTGTGAGAAAGCGTGATAGAGAAAAGTTTCATGACCACGTCTTCAGCATAATCATCGACCGGGTAGGATAGGAAGAAATTCCAGAAGTTTCTCATGTGACAGTCAACTCTCTCTCTATCACCACCAGTGAATCCAGGGAGCAAATTTATGTATTCAAAGGGCATTTGTTGAGGGTACCCCGGGATGTTACTCATGTCTAAAGGCTTGTAGTTCATGGGATCCCATTGTGAAGTCATCGTTGGCTTCGTCATCAGTGGAGTCGCAGATAGTTTTCTTGAAACTATCAAAGAAATAGGGAAAACACACTAGTGGAGTCACCAGGTAAGCTTGTAACACAAAGGCTCTAGAGGCAAAGCTTACCGAAAAGTGTCGTCTGATGTTACCCATGATTTTGGTCGTCATGATGATGTATTGATTATGGTGTACTCAGGCTCTTCATTAGAACTTTCTCCTGAGAAAAGTTACCTTCATCTCTTTTCAAAAATCACATTTTTGAGGAAGGTTCGCAGGCTACCAATACATTTGCCTGCGAGATTACATGATTCTCGCAGGCTGCTTTAAGCCAGGGTGCGAGAAGTTCGCACTGTGTATAACTGCTAGGGTGCGAACACTTTCTAAAGAAGGGAAAATGATGAATTCTCGAAGCTTCTAGAAGGGAATCTTCTAGAAGGATGAGATGGCATTCGAATGGTTATCTAAGTACTGGCTTTCTTGATATTTTGGGATCATTCCTATCCAAGTAACTAATTCATTCTCTCTTATATATTG
>SNQJ01S0264237.1:0-12049 GCA_010110895.2 Picea sitchensis | reverse complement strand
GTCAAATAGATCAAACCAAAGAACATATAAATCCAATACCAATGCATAACACCTTCAATGAAACAAAGTCACACAATCAATCCGAGAATGGCCAACGAGTACAGATCAAAAAGGCTTTACCAATTGCGTAATGATAAGTGAAATGTAAACGCAATGGGCATATCATCAAGAAGGACAACAAACAATGATTTTAATGCGACTTCGAAAGACTAAGTTTTCACGCTCACAGTCGTGAAAACAAAACGAAGGTAGATGTGCAAGTGTCTCAAAAACTAAAAGTGTCATTATTTGAAAATTGCGACGCAAAATTGATGTTTGCAAAACATTGGTGTAGGCAGCTTATAAGACAATGGAAAAATGTGAATTGGCTGCCAACAGTTCGTTCTTCCTTCATTCGTCAACTTCAGGCCTAACTCCTCGTCGAGTGTTAATATACACATCACCTGATTTGTTAATGTGATGCAACAAATCTTCTGGGATAACTTCGAGAAATCTTTCATGCGTCTCTGAAAAGAATCACAACCTTGTTTTGGCTAGTGAGAGGTTATTCCTTCTTGCGTATTTTCTGATGTAGTTCTTGATTTTGCGCTCCCACCACTCACGTTTGTCTTGTTGAGTTAGAATTTATGTATACTTCTACATGCCCAAGTTTAGTAATACCGACAACGAAACCAATGTTGTAATCTAGGGGAAAGTAGGGAATCTCACTAGTATAACCTTACATAGCCATCATAGAGATACATACATACACATAGACATATAGAGATACATACATAAGTAATGAGATCCCCAAGAAGAATTCTTTTATTATATGATAGACAATACATCACAATTATATATAATCTATCCCATGAAGTTATATGAGCCTTCATGTGCTTATCCATTTATACCTCTATTAGGCATTTGTAACTACTTAACTTTCTGGGTCAGTCAGTTAGCAGAGACTCTGAATGACTTCTACTTCTAACTATGCCAATCGACCGAAAATTCTAAGTCAACCATCGGGTCTATTCAATAGGACCAACTAGCCCCTACAACAACTATCACCTGGTGCAATTTCATTTCTCTTCATATTGGACCCAACCCCTTGTTGTTCACCTCTAGTTAGTTATTTTCCACCTCTCTCTTCCACTCTTTGCCTTATCTCAACTCTTCTTGCATACCTCTTTGGTCTTTTTCTCCTTTTCTCTTATGGTTCCATTCCATACCTCACGCCATCTCAACAATTTTTGGATCCTCTTCAATGGATCCATCTTCTCTATGATTTTCCTCCATATTAGCAAACCCCCTCCCTGCACTATGGGAGTTTACTTAGCCATTCTATTGGGATCCATGCGCATCAACCCTTTCTCTACACACAACATTTTTATCTGTAGTGGGATTTCTTCCAGCTTCTACTTTCTTAGTCCTTCCACAAACTTTCTTTCATCCTCACTGTAAGAGTTTGTGTATTCCACGACAAATTCAACAATTCAGCCTTATTTTACTCAAGAAAACTAGAATTAAATAGCCCAAATCCACTTACAATCCAACACTTTCAATTCTCCAATCTTGGCTTGATCCCAAACCACTGTATCCAATGACCACACTGGAGAATTGGTCAGAATTTTTCTTTTTATCCATTCATGCAATAGACAAGGAAATTCAACAAAGAAAAGATCATGCATATAAGAGTAAATATACATGAATTTCCATTTCTTTTCATTCAACCTCAATCCTTGAGTCTCTAGCAGGGAGAACTATTGTTCTTTTGCCTCTACCCAGTCTTTAATTTCCTTCTTAAGTGGATGCCACCTCATTTCGTGCCTTCATCATTCCCAAAAAGAATTTTAGGTCCCGAAAATGCATCCATTTGTTGGGAATTTTGATCCATGCTTGCACGTTTCCTTCTTAACGTTCGATATTTTAGACCTAGGGTTCATCCAAAGTTGTTCAACAAAAACCTAGAGCACCAGCATATAAATCCTCGACCAAGGCTAAGGAAGGTCTCACCCAAGATGTAGAGAGGATCACATAGACCATAAGGTCTTGTGATAGGGGTGAAGGATAAACAAACGAAAAGTCATTAGGATTGGCATCCATGTAACTCATATTTTACAAACTATTAGGACTGAGAATTAAAACAATACACACACATATTCAACTCATACATGATAGATATAGAATGGATGAAAATTGTCGCATACTTATTACTAGAGCCATTCCATCACAACAAAGATATACATTGTGCAGGATAGATTATGATAGCTATAGAACTTCATATATTCTTGTTGTTTTCACCATGCAAGAGTTACCTCCCTTAGGATCTTCCTAGACGTAAGACAAAATAGAGATGTAATCTACATATTTTCCTAGATCTAAATTATACATGAAAAAGATCTATTGAAATGGAAGGCTTACCCGAATTGTGATGGTTTTCCCTGCACGGTCCTTAGCTACTAGTTTCCACGAAGATGTCCTTCACCCTTACCATATCATATCTACAGACATAGAGACACAAAAACCATTCAAAATATCCAATTGATCATGCATAAATTAATGATATATCTAATAATGCTTTATAACACATGAAAACATAGATTTATCCATAAGAAAACATAGTAATTACATACACATTGAAGTAGAGGGAAACATCTTGTACGTATTCTATTGATCAAATGGAAATGGTTTATACCTTACAATTTGATAGCTTGATGAAACTCTAACCAGGTTCCTTGCCCATGCTCTGTGATTAATCTGCTAGCATAAGCATACTTTCTCTTTTCCTCCTCCTTTCCATGGGAGACCACTATTATTTATAGGATAGTAGAGATAAGATCAAAGGGAATTTTGGATAGGATCTCCATGCCGAAGATGAAAATATTATGAAGGTTAAATCGTGGAGAATCCGTGATTGAATATCATATCACAAAACCAATCCTAAAAGGGATTAATAGATCTGGTTGCACCCTGCATTATTTCAGGGAGTGATCGATCACTCCTTTCATGAGGATAGGGAGTTACCAACACTTCTTTTTCATAGGTTGTAAAACCAATGACCATGCAAAAAAGTACTGTAATATCAAGAGAAAAGTGGCATGATTTAGTGGTTCAGACTAGTGAACCCTAGATGATTCCCATCGAGTGATCAAGTTGCAAATAATTATATAATAGATGCCCCATAAAGTGTGAGGTCAAAAGAGGTGTCTAATGGATGAAATAATTTACAAACAAAATCCCATATATTTGAACGAAGGAACCTAGAAAGAAACCATCATCACTCCAACATAATAATAACACCCCCGAGGTGGGCATACCCATGCTCGGTAATCAAAATGAAGCATAGCCTCCAAATAATACACTGTGGATCCATGCATGACACAAGTAACTAGATCATGGCCACGAAAGAATACATTATGGATCCATGTCACAAGTGAGAGCATAGCCACGACCAAGTACAAATGTGGATCTATGTCATATTATACAAATATGTGAGAGCACTCAATGCTTGAGCAATCTCCAAAGTAATCATGAATAAATCCATCGCATCTTGGGAAGGAAGAATATCAAGGAATGAATGGTCCCAAACCAAGGTCTTTGTACCAAATCCAAAATGGTATGAATATACAACATAAGAATAAATGAGCGGAGGTAGAGCATGGTAGAAAATATTTGATTATTGGTCATTGATGTATAACATTAACAAACACAAGGTAACCCAATGATGATGATGATGGACCCCAATATACCTAGTACAATCTAGCGAGTGTGAATAAATGAATTGAAGTCGAACACATGTAGATTCATTCAACATGAGCCAATGATGTAAACCCATTGCTGAAATTCAAGGGAGCCTACCACTGATGTCTACAAGTCCCAAGATACTGAATGGTTTCTATATTTCAAACCTAGATAATGAGCCAGAGTTGATAGGATGAAATCTATCAAAGGAGGACCTTGATGTGTCCCCCATAAATCAACATGAAACATTGAAAGGTAGATGGTGTGAAGAATGTAATGGTAGAGAACAACTGATGTAGGGATGATCGAGATGAATGGGTTAAAGGAATGAAAATGGCGACAGAGGATAATTGTAACTTGAACAAATAAGTATGAAAAATAACTTGACTTGGAAGAATTAACTCGATAAGGACCAAAAAAATCATCATGGGAGACTAGAAGAGTAACCAGACGATGGAGTCAAAAAACTCATGGAGATGGTAATGATTCAAAGACACTAGATAACCCGACTGTAATATCCCTAGGCTGAATCCAATAGAAAAAGTAAATGCAAATGCACTTAATCTGGTGATTTGTTTGATATCATTTTTATATGCACCTTTCATGGCATAATGCATGCATGTACTGTGCAGTAAAATGATGCAGTGTGCACATTCTAGGATATCACACGTAGCATCTTAAGTGTGTGTGATTTTGAGGTCAGGGAACCTTTGTGTATATGTTGTGTTTTATAGGTTGATGAGCCGTTTTGTGATAATTAGGCTGGAGAGCCTAGATGTTAAAGGCCAATGCACCTATTTTTGTATATGTCTCATCATTAATATAAAATACATCATTGTGCGCAGACCGACCATGATAAAAGAGATGGGGGACTAAACTCCACTAGTTAAGGAAAGGGGGGGTGGGCTAAAAGTTAAGAAAAAAGGGCTAAGCTAGAGAGCTTAAGCCAGAAAGGAATATTATATTAATATTACTTAAATATAAAGTATGGATAATTATTTTATCCTAAGTTCTAAATATGGGGACAAGTGGGCCAAAGTAGCTCCCAACATGACAAGTGTCAAGTTGGGGACATGCATACATATTGTTTGGACTTATTTCATTTCCGATCATTCTTTCCATGATTCAGCCATTTGTTCTAGGATCACTCACTCACTCAGTCAACTATCTTCTGTACCTAAACTGTATCCATAACCATACCTATTTTGAGTAGCTGGTGAGCTTGGGAGCTGGACTGAAGAAACGGGTTGTTAGGCCCGTGGGATATTGAAGAGGTGGGTTGTTAGGCCCATGAGAAATTTCTCTCTGGGTGAGAGAATTGCTAGGAATTGTTCTCCTAAAGGTGTTAAACTACAACTATAGGGATTTGAGACTTCCTGTCTAGCTTGTTGCTGAAGCCTGGAAAGGAAGTGGGGCAGCCAAAGGAGTATTGAGCAGAGAAGGCACACACTTCTAGGGGTGGGATAGGCATGTGGGGAATGAGGGACTATAGGCTGTTAGTTTGAATAGGCACCCATGACAGAGCATTTCCTATTGTCTATGAGCCATTAGCCTGGTTAGGAATCCCTTTACCCAGGTGAAGTTTAGTCCTAGCTCGGGGGTGACCCACTGCTGAGAGTGATGAGAAGTGTGGTCTAAGGCTGGGAGATTTGTGGAAGGTATGCACGTAGTTGGTGATATTCTTACCAAGATAACTGCCAATTGTGTGATAAATTTACATGCTGCATTACTATTTACATGTTCACTTTTAT
This sequence comes from Picea sitchensis, assembly GCA_010110895.2. Classification (NCBI taxonomy): domain Eukaryota; kingdom Viridiplantae; phylum Streptophyta; class Pinopsida; order Pinales; family Pinaceae; genus Picea; species Picea sitchensis. The sequence continues at coordinate 6,578 of SNQJ01S0264237.1, read as the reverse complement.
GGGTTTATCCTATGCGTGGTTATAATTGTCTGTATGTTTATGGGTATTTCTTGTATATGCTACATGTCTATGTTTACTGTTATTTCAATATGAATTCGTGCTTTTACATAATGTATTTGTCTGTTTATGTTTTATTTATGAAGTTCCACAAAGTTTATGTGTGTATATGTTTTAATTGCATGCAGTTCAAATTTTTTATGTGGCATAGCTCAATTGGATGTTGGGTATGTTACAGAATGTTCCGTGGAGAGAATGAAAGTGTTCTCTCATGTATCATAGGCCAACCTGGGTGGCCGGGGACATTACAATATGGTATCATAGCTTCAATTTTCAACACTGAGCCTGGATGGGCCGAACAAGTTGAGTTGAAGAGAAATTTCACAGAGGATTGATTTCGAATTGGCCAAATTTCAAGTCACAGAGCGTCCATGGTTAATTTTAGAAGCAACAACGTGGAATTGGGAAAATCCCAATTTCTGTTGTTAAATTCATGATTAAATGGAGAAATTCAGACAAGTGGTGAGATATTATTGGTTTAATATCAGTTTTAGCAAATTCAGACCGGGAATTGGTTGAATTTGAAGTTACAGTGAAGCCATGACAGATGGAGTGAAATTAGTAAATAAAATTCTCAATTCGTGAATTGATTTTTGGATAAATTCCTTCCAGAAATGTCAACCCACAGCGATTTGTTGTTGCAGAGATTGAACTGGTGTTATCAGGGTGAAATTGAACAAATTGCATGGTTTCATAATGTCTATGGTAAATTGGGGAAAAAGTTAGGAAAAATCCCCAATTTCTGCAGTGGAATTCACGAGGAATTGATGCGCATAAAAATGAATGTGCGTAGGTGGGCACACTAAAAATGCAGGACACACAGTAAAAAACTTGTGATATGTAAAAATTGGGCACTGCATGAAAAAATATTGGCGTGTGGGTGCTCATGCAAAATTTTGGCACTGCATGGAAAAATGTTGGTGTGCGGGTGCGCGCACTAAATTTTGACACCGCGCAAAAAAATGTTGGTATGCGGGTGCGTGCGCTAAAATTTGGCACTGCGTGGAAAAATTTTGGTGTGCGGGTGCGCACGCTAAAATTTGGCAATGCATGAAAACATGTTAGTGTGCAGGTGCGTGAGCTAAATTTAGCATTGCATGGTGTGCACACGCATAATAATGGCGCGTGCGATGTGTGCAGTATTAGCCAAGAAAAGAGGAGTTTTGTTGGTGCGTGCACAATATGTGTATATGTTGTCGCACGACAATTTAGTTAATGGTGCGTGCAGAGTATTGCTCCATGGTGGGGTGTACTAAAGTTTGGCATGGTGCAGCGCGTAAAGGGAAATGCATGCGGAATATTAGCGCGCGATACAAAAATTGTGCGCAATGGGTAATAGTGCAAGAACCAAAACTGTGCGCGATGGATATTGGCATGCGACACAAAAGTAGTGCGCACATGTTATTGGTGCGACATAGAAGCGATGCATAGTGGTTATAGGTGTGCGGAGCACAAATTACCTTATGGTGTTGTTGTACATGCTAAATATGGATGTACAAGTAGAAATTTGTGCGCGCAAAGTCATTTGGATGGTGAAAAACAACGAAAAACCAGTGAATTTCCATGACATTTTACACTGTTTGAACGTCATCTTTTTGCAGCATGTTTTTTAGGCCCTTGAGAGCGTTTTTAGGTACTCATAAACCACGAAAACAGAGTGTACCAAGGTGCACTCTGTATCTATAGTTCAAATACAAGATCTCATAGATATATTTCTAATGGTGTAAACCATTCGTCAAACAGAGCTTTTATGAAAAAGTTACAGCATAAATAGTGGAGGGTAAATTTTAAGACCCAACTAGCTTCAAAGAGCCGTAGCTTTTTGCTCCGGAATCAGATTGAGGCACACGAGAAGTAAATGGAAAGATATTGAACCATAGAAGACAATTCCAAATCTGAATTAAATTTCTCAGCATGTTAAAAAATTTTAATATGGAAAAGAAGGTACCTGTAGCATTCTAGACCAAAAACACAAATTGACCTAGAACTTCAGCAGGCTGTAACTAGCAGCCTAGAACCCAGAAAGAGATAACAATTGGACAGAGTGTCCATAATATGTATATTAATAAAACCAATTGAGATCCTATGAAAAATCTAATGGAGAAGGTTCAAAAATGCATAATTACAACGCAAAATTGTGCTAAGTTGAAGTGTGAATAGAAAAATTAATGAGCAATTTTTAAGTAGCCATAACTTTCTTCTCAAGACTCGAAATTGAGCATGGAAGAAGGCGTTGGAAAGTTTTTGGACAGTAGAATATAATTATTCACCCATTAATTGATCTGGGCATTCATATTTTTTGGAAATCAAAAGAAATAATTCTGATATATTATTGAACCAAAATGGTTCATACTTTTCATGGAATTGTGGAGTCAGTTAACCTAACAAAGTTTTGTTGGCTACACATTTTGCAGAGTTAACAACAAATAGATCTGATCAAGATCAACATAGAGTCCATAGGAATGGAATATACACAGGGAAATTACAGCCAGGAAGATGAAATCAGAGGGACAGATGTCCATTTGGGCATTGAAGGAACAAACTTCAATGGACATGGAGAAGGAAGGGATGGAAACATGAATATGGTAGAGACCATTAAAAACTTGCAGAAGGATGTCCAAAGAAATAAATATTATAATGAAAGGATTATGAGAGCCAAGGAGAAGTAGGATGAATTCAACATGAAGTTGATGCAAATCTTGAACAGAATAGAAAAGAAATTGGATAAGGAGAGTGGCTCAAGCAAATCAGGAAGTCACAGGTCTCCTGATGAGAAAAGACCAGAAAGAAGTGTTAGCAGACATCGCCATCACTCCCTAAGTAATTCCAATAAGAAAGCACACATAAGATTAAGTCCATCCCCTGTCAGAAAGAATAATTGGTCTGGGGTGGATGAGCTACGAGGAGAAATGAACAAAATCAAACCTCCTACATTTGATGGTGAGCACAAGAAGGATGAAGATGAAGAGACATGGTTGTTGGGCATGAGAAATTGTTTTGAATTGCATAATTATTCTTCTCATGTAGAAGGTATAATTTCCATTTATCAACTCAAAGGAAAGGCATCCATGTGGTGGGATCAGCTTGTGCAAGTGCAACACATTAAAGAGAAAAGTGTTACTTGGAGGGAATTCAAGAAGTATTTTGAAAAGAAATACTTGACTAAGAGATACTATGACAATAAAATGAAAGAGTTCTTTGAACTCAAGCTTGGGAGTATGACCATAGATGAATATGAGAGAAGGTTTTTAGAACTGATGAAGTATGTCTCTTTTATCAAGGATGAGGCAATTAAGATTCAAATTTATTTGAGTGGATTTCCATCATTCATCAGTAACAATATACAATATGATGATCCCAAGACATTGGAGGAGACCATAAGGAAAGATAAATGACTATATGATAAAAAACAATCAAGGCCAACTTTCCAAAAAGATTGGGAAGACAAAAATAAGTTCAATATGGATCAGAGGAAGAAGGGATCTAAGCCACCGTTCTTCAGAAATAATCCTCAGGGTCAACCAACTTCTAGAGAACCCAGAATGATTGAGACAGGGGTTCAAAGGCCAAAGCAGCCACCTATTCAATGATGGGTTTGTAAAGGAGATCATATGTTCGGAGATTGTCCTCACAAAGGTGAAAAAGTGAGGATTGTTCACAATGTACATCAAGATGAAATAGTGGAGGACATGGGAAGAAATGTACCAAGGATCTATGTAGCCTTGGACAACAAACAAGAAGAGTATCAGTCACATATGATTAAAGTGGAAGGTATGATCAACAACCAAACCATTGCTATTTTAATTGATTCGGGAGCTATTCATAGTTATATAGATCCTAAGATGGTGGAAAGTTTGCAATTGCCAAGAAGAAAGCATGGCAATTATTGGTTGGTGCAATGGGCTACCGGAGCCAAAAGAAAAGTTAATGAGATGGTTAATTCATGTCTTATGGATATGAATGGACTAAACACCAAGGCAGATTTGAACATCTTGCCTTTAGGTTCCTATGACAGTCTAATTGGGATGGATTGGTTGGACCAACATCATTCTATCCTAGATTGTCATAACAAGGAATTTACTAGCTTGGATGAGGAAGGGAACCTAAGGAAAGAACAGGGAATTCCCAGGGCATTAACCATCATAGAAATTTCAGCATTGCAGCTGAAGAAATGTTACAGAAAAGGGTGTCAAATATTTGCAGCACATATGGAAGAGACACCTAAAGATAAGGTGCCAAATTTGGAAGATCATGCAGTCCTAGAAGATTTTGAAGATGTGTTCAAGGAGGTACTAGGACTACCCCCAAAGAGAGATATTGATTTCTCTATAAATTTATTGCCTGGAGCAGCTCCAATGTCAAAGACTCCTTACAAAATGAGTACACCAGAGTTGAAGGAGTTGCAAATGTAGCTTGAAGAACTTTTGAAGAAGAGGTATATATTCCCAAGTGTGTCACCTTTGGGTGCCCCAGTCTTGTTCATGAAGAAGAAAGATGGGACATTAAGATTGTGCGTTGATTTCATATAATTGAATAAAGTGACTGTAAAGAAAAAATATCCTTTGCCGAGGATTGATGATATCTTTGATCAATTCAAGGATGCCAAGATATTTTCAAAGATAGATCTCAGGTCAGGATACCATCAGGTAAGGATTAAAGAGGAAGATATTAGAAAAACCTCCTTCAGGAAGAGGTATGGTCATTATGAGTTCACAATGGTGCCATTTGGGTTTTCAAATGCACTAGTTGTTTTCATGTGCTTAATGAATGGTGTTTTCTGAGAATACTTAGACAAGTTTATCATTGTCTTTTTAGATGACATTCTTATATATTCTAAATTAGAAGAAGAGCATGGGAATCATTTGAGGATGGTGTTGCAAGTATTAAGGGAGCCTCAGTTGTATGCAAAATTGAGCAAGTGCTCATTTTATCAGAAGAAAATTCATTACTTGGGACATATCATTTCAAAGGATGGGATAACAGTGGATCCTGAGAAGATAAAAGCCATTAGAGAGTGGTCAGTGCCAAAGAATGTGACAANATAGGAGATTCATTGAAGGATTCTCAAAGATTGCACACCCAATCACTTCCTTACAAAAGAAGGGTGTGAAGTTTCAATGGACATTGGATTGTGAAAAGAGTTTCCAACACTTGAAAGAATTATTAATAAGTGCTCCAATACTAAGGATTGTAGACCCAAATGAAGAATTCATTGTATTCATAGATGCATGTAAAGAAGGACTTGGTAGAGTCCTCAGTCAAAATGGGTTTGTTATATGTTATGAATCAGGGAATTTGAAGGAGCATGAAAGACACAATGCCACTCATGATTTGGAGTTGGTAGCCATAGTGCATGCCTTGAGGAAATGGAGACACTACTTCATGGGGAAAAGGTTTGAACTGAGGATAGACCATAATGGTCTAAAATATTTATTTGATCAACCAACTCTAAATTCTAGGAAAATCATATGGTTAGAATTTCTAAGTGAATATGACTTTGATATAAAGCATATCAAGGGGAAAGAGAACAAAGTGCCCAATGCACTCAGTAGAAGGGTGCATGAATTGCATGCTCCAACCATTAGCATGTACCAATAAGATTTGAAAGACATAATTATAGAGGCTTCCAAATCAGATTTGCAAAACAAGGAATTAGTGGAAAAATTATAGCAAGGTAATTTGCAGTAGAAAATTGAAGAATACAAGCTAGATAATGATGGAATTCTCATGCATAGGGGAAAAATTTATCTACCAAATTTTCAGGAATTGAAAAATATGATATTGAGTGAAATGCATAATGTACCTTATGCTGGGCACCTAGGATATTAGAAAACTATTGCAGCTGTCAAAAGCCAATATTATTGGTCAGGCATGAAGAAAGAGGTTGTTGATTTTATTTCCAAATGTTTGGAATGACAAAACGTAAAGGATGAGCATAGGCACCCAACTGGTTTACTACAACCATTAGCCATTCCTGAGTGGAAGTGGGAAGTTGTAACCATGGATTTCATCACCAACTTTCCAGAACAAAAAAGCAACATGATTCTATCATGGTAGTGGTGGATAAGCTTACTAAAGCTACCCATTTTATTCCAGTTAAGCTCACTCACAAGGACACCAACATTGTTGATGTTTATATGAAATAAATTGATCGATTACATGGGATACCAAAGACAATTGTGTCTGACAGAGATCCAAAATTTATCTCAAATTTTTGGAAGGGATTATTTAATGGATTTGGAACAAATTTGAATTTTAGTACAACTTATCATCTAGAATCAGATGGACAAATAGAGAGGGTGAATCAAGTGCTTGAGGATATGTTGAGGATGTATGTGATGGATAAACCATCAAAATGGGAATACTACTTGCACTTGGTAGAGTTTGCTTATAACAATGGGTACCAAGCATGTAACGTCCCCGACCACCCATGGTCAGGCCACGCTACTCCAGAGAACACTTTCTTTCTCTCAGTATGGAATATACTGTAACATACTCAGTATCCAACTGAGCTATGCCAC
>SNQJ01S0264236.1:1332-12049 GCA_010110895.2 Picea sitchensis | reverse complement strand
CGGAATTTCTCCATCCAAAATTTGTAAAGAAAAGGAATTAAATTATTCAATGGATGCAATTTTGAATGGTCCAAACCATAGAGGATCAAATTTTCCATGCTTACCAGGGTCTTCTCTCCTAACATCCCATCTTAGTACCAAATCTTTCGAATAAAAACTTCTTTCTTTTGCTTTCCTGTAAAAAATTGCTTTCATCTTATCTTCGTATTCCTGAAAATTTTCATTAACTTGATCTATGACTTGTTGTACTTCAACTAATTCGTTCATTCTTCTAGTCAAATCATTAGGTTCTTCATTTACTTCTTTGAACAACTTTAAAACGGGAAAAACAAGATTAATAGGAAAAGTAACATCCATTCCATAAACCAACTGAAAGGGAGATGTACTTGTTGATTTTTTAGTACCTATCCTATTAGCCCATAGAGCATATTTCAAGTGAATGTGCCACCATCTTTTATCATTGTCTAAAACCTTTTTTATTATTTGCATTAAGATTTTGTTTGAAGACTCAACAAGACCATTTCCCTATGGATAATGAGGAGTTGAATGTCCTAAAATGATGTTATATTTTTGACAAAAGTTAATCGCAACCATATATTTGAAGGCTTGATCATTTTCTGTGATGATTTTTCTTGGACAACCAAATCTTGTTAAAATATTCTCTTCTAGGAAATTTATTATTACTACATCAGTTGCATTTTTGGTAGGAATTTCTTCCACCCATTTTGAAAACTAATTTGTAGCAGTGAGAATCCATTTATGTTGGGCACTATAAGGAGGATGTATTTCCCCAATAAAGTACAAACCCCACTGTTGAAATGGAGCTTAAGCCTATATTGGTACTAGGGGTAGAGAGGGTAAGTATTGTCCTCCAGAAAGAAAGAAAGAAAAAAAAAATACACTCTTTGTAGGCTCTGACCTTAGCATTTGCATTTGTAAATATCTTTGGCCAATAATATCCTTCTCTGAGGATTTTATATGCAGTAGCCCTCTAGGCATGATGGCCTCCACGAATTCCTTTATGAAATTCATCAATGACATTTTCGGTTTCATATTCAATGATACGAGTTAACAAGAAACCAAGTGGATCTCTCTAATAAATCTGTTCATTTATAATACAATATTTAACAGCTTTAAGTTTTAATAATCTAGGGTGGAGTTAAATTTGGAGGACATTGAAGATTTTGAAGGTAAAAAATGTTATTTTGATACCATTTGGAAGAAGAAAACTTTTCATTAATTGTATTCACAAACTGTTGAATATCAATTTCCTCTGTTATAAAAGAAGAATCTTCAGATATTTCAGAAATATGATTAATTCCAATGACTTTAATATTAGGTTCAGATAATAGTATTTCTATTCCTTGACCCTTAATCAACTTTGTTAGTTTAGTTTTCAAATCATATTCTTGAATTTTAGCTAACCATTTTCCTGTTTTACCATCACTATTTGATTGCACCAAAATATCTTTAACTAAGTTGTTTGGCACATCTGCAATGATTTTAGATTGAAGAACATAAGTTATGAAAGCTATTAAATATTTTACCATTGAATAGGCTTGTTTTTCAAGTATGTTGTATTCTAATTAAGAGTCTCTAAGACTTTTTCTAAAGAATGCAATTGGATGCTCCATATCTTCACTATTTTTCAGTAACAGGACAACAATTATTGTATTTTCAGATGCAAAAGAGAATATCATAAAATCTTTAGAAAAATCGGTACTTACCAAGATAGGAGCTTCTCCTAATGCTTTCTTAATATAATTGAAAGAATCTCTTGATTTTTTGGTCCACTTTACCTCAGAATTCTTCTTAAGCATATATGTAATAAGTTTCATAATTTCAGCAAAATTAGGCATAAAGCTCCTCAAGAAATTTATTCTACCTAAGAAAATCTGAATTTCTTTCTTGTTTTTGGGTAGACTTATTGTTTGAATAACTTCAATTCTTTTGGGATCAATCCTAATTCCATCCTTTGAAACAATATGTCCAAGCAATTTTCCTTCCTGCATGGAAAAGTGAGATTTTTTAGGATTTAATGATAGACCATACTTCTTGCATATTACAAATGTATGTCTTAAATGATTCAAATGACTTTGATTAGAATCTAAAAACACAGTTATATCGTCAAGATAAATAACTACAAACTTATCTCTTTCACCAACAAACTCAATGTCCATTGCTCTTTGGAAAGTTGCACATGCATTCATTAGTCCAAAAGGAATTTTATCATACATAAAAGTACCCCAAGGTGTTGTGAAGGCAGTTTTTTATTTATCATCATCATGGACTGCAATCTGGTTGTACCCTAAAAAAAAACATCTATCATGGAAATCTTATTTTCCCCAATAACTTTTTCTAAAATATGATCCATCTTCGGGAGAGGATAATTGTCTTTCAATGAAGCTCTATTGAGATTTCAAAAATCTACACAAAGTCTAATTTCCCCATTTTTCTAACTCACTGGGACTAGGTTAGCTACCCAGGTAGAATATTTGAGAGGGATTACGATTTTAGCATCCATTAACTTCTTTACTTCTTTTTCAATCATAGGAAGCAAAAGAGGATTTATCTGCCTAAGTTTTTTGTTAAAAATATTTGATACCAGGATTTAGAGGAATTTTATGTTGTATAATAGTAGTATCATAAGTTTTAAGGTCTTCATAAGACCATGCAAAAACATCAATATATTCTTTGATCAGATCAATGTACTTTTGTTTATACTCATGAGGCAAATATTTAGACAATTTGACGAATTTAGGATTTTCCTCAGATCCAATATTACAATGTTCTACTTCCTCTAATTGTGGTTGTAGTGAAGAAGACTTAACAAGAATATCATGTTGATCAAAAAGTATTTCTAATGGAATCAATCTCTTTTGGATTTGATTATTTTTTAATGACAACATTTTCTAACTAGCAATCCTATCATGAAATGATTGATCATTTTGGTTCTCTCCTTGTAGCCATCTTAAATCATTTTGATTTTTCTCATCTATATTTAATTCAACAAATTGATCTACCATTTCCAGAATTTTTTTTATTTGTTGGTCATCTTCCAATACTTTCCAATGTTTTGTATTATCTGTAATGGAAGTTATATGTCTCATTTCAATTTTATATTTAAGATGAGGGGTGCTCAGAGGCCTAAAGGTACTAGCTCCAATAGCTAGGGCATTAGCTAACATATTGTGCAACATGGGTATTGTAGTGATATTAAAAGTTAGAAAGAAATTGTCTATAAGACCCCACAAAATATTCATATAAGCCCTCATCCTAGGATGTTTGGCTTGATAAATCTACCTCACTTGTTTGATAATAAGATCTACGTCCCCAAAGACTACTAAATGATTTATTTTTAATTTCATTGCTTCTTCTAATCCTATAACCAAGGCTTCATATTCACAAACATTATTGGAAGCATTTGTTTCAAACTCTAATCTAAAAGAAAAAGAAATTTATTTAGTACTTGATGGTGAAATAAACATTATACCAACCCCTGCTCCTTCCAAGGATGAGGCACCATCAAAACACATTTCCCAAATTCCCTACTAAATTTCTTGATTTTATTTACTCTCAACAAACTGTTCAATTTTTGTACAATATTCAAACTCACTATTTACAAATAATATAGAATTTCCCAAGCCTTGATCTGCGGCATACACTAGGTAATTATGAGGGTGTTGTGGATCACTGACTGTATAAGACAATTTAGTTTCTCTAAATAACTTAGTGAATTTCCCACCAAAAATTGGAATTGTGGCATAAGTCATATCCAACTGTAAAGATCCCCCTAGCTTACTACCCTGGGATCTAGAAAGAAGAATCCCATACTTAGCGAGTACATATGCCACAACAATTTCCATTAAAATGCTTTTGGAAGGAATTTGGGCTAAATTTACCACCAAATCTTTAATCCTACCAAGACATTTTACATTTCTAGAATCAAATGAATACAAGTCTCGGTATGATCTAGTTATTTGTAAACCCAAATTTCCCATTATAACTTTAGGCATAATATTGTGAGACGCTCTTGAGTCTAACATACAGTTATGTAAAAGGTGATCATGAAAAGTTACTGAAATGTAAAAAGGTGCCACAAAATCATCATTATCTTCCACATTAGGTCCAAACATGATTGTCGATCCTTCATCCTGAAGATTAATGATATTTGAGTGAATTTCAGAATCAGTAAAGTTAATGATTTTAGAAATTTGTTTTTATAGACGACATTCTCTGCTAACTCAACTAGAGGCACTGGAATTTTGATTTTATTTATTTCATGTTCCAGATTAAAGGTTCCAACAGATTTTTCTGGCTCTTTTCGTTCTATCTCCTGCTCTTTGGTTGTTGCATGAATTTTGGTTATCGCCTAAGTTTTAGCTATTGGCTGATTTATAGGTTTCTTTGAAGCTGAAGCTTCATTACTCTTATCCTTGGTCAGTATTTTCTTGGGTGGATTTTGATCAACAACTTTCTTTGATATAGGTCTCAAATCATACTTGTTATGTAATTCAAGATGAATTGCATCAAGAAATAACCTATATTGAGAAGATGGAGTGTCTACATTGTTTATGTTCTCTTCATCAAAATATTGTCCAAAACTAAGAGATTGTTCATACTCTTCTTGGGTAACGTGTGGACTATTTTCATAATCACCAACCAAATTAATTTCCTCTTATGTTTCTTCATGTTCTTCCTCATCATCTATCAAGTTTTCAGTTTTATATGGTGCTTGAAGTTTCTTATCATCATTTCTAGGAGGTCTTTGTTGAATTTGAGGGTTAGTGTTGAAATTTCTCCTAAACTGATTAGGATTTATGATAATAGGTTCAGGTTTAACCCGCTCCATTTCCATCCTAGATAACTTATCAAATAAATATTTGATTAACTTAGCCATTTCTTCAATCTTCTCATCTTAAATACCTTTCCATGAGCCTGATGGTCCTCCTTGTTCCTTAATTTTTTTGTTTTCCCTAGATCCAGTTTCAGTTTTAATCTTTAATTTACCAGATGCTAGCATGTTCGATTCAATTCTATCGCATCTTCTTGCACTCCGAAAAAAGTTCTTGACCTTATTTCTCTTAATAATAATGCAAAGTCTAGGTCAAAGTCTCTTGCAAAAGTAACTTTTGCAGCAGGTTGTGATGGTTTAACATCAGCAGGAATTTTGTTGTATGTTTTATTGAATCTTTTATTAAATTATGATACATACTCATTGTTTTTTCTCCTTAATTCCCCAAACTCAGTGAAATAATATAAATGGTCTTTATTTTACCCCCAATGTCTAAGGAAAGCATCTTCTAAGGCTTCATAAGGATCAATAGAGTTAGGAGGTAATCCCCTAAACTAGAGTCTCACTTCCCCCTCAAACGTTTGTACTTAAAGGATCATATATACATCTTCATATTCTACTCCAGTCACATAAAAAAACTATTCAAAGAATACCAAATGTTCTACAGTGGTCACATCACTCTCCCCATTGAATTTGGGCAGTTTTTTCACATAATTATCAGGGAGATCATTAATATTCGCAGGTAATACCAAAGGGGCATACCTAGCAACTACTTTATTAAAGAATCTGGTAGGAGGAGGTGGTGGTGGGTTTACCTGTGCACCCCCTTGAGGTATATTACCATCCATGCTTTATTTTTGAGATGATATGTCAAATTTGAAATGTAGATTGTCAAATATTTCTAAAGATTTATCATCCAAGGTTTTTATAGCTTCAGGTAAATCGCAACGAATGTTTGCAATAAAATAATAAGGTGAAGGATACTTCAATGTAGGTGAATAAGAAACTTCAGGTAAAACTTGATATGAAGTATCTTCTTCTTTGAGTTGATCGGGAGAATAAATTGGAGATATAACAGTAGAAGAATCAAAATATGAAGAATAATCTTCTAAAATTTCAGGGATAGAAACCTTGGGTTCAGAAAGGCTAAACGTAGGCCTGGGATAAATCAGACTAGGAACGAGTGATTCTTCCTTTACCTCCAAATTATAAATTCTTTCTTCAGTATGAAAAGGTTTGTCTTAAAAATAATTTTGTCTAAAGATTGAATTTTACCTTTCAAGTCATATAATTTCACCTCAGTAGGTTCAATCTCAAACCTTTCTAATTTTATATCCGGAGTACCAATAGGTGAATCGGTGAAGGAAGTTTTTGTTTTATAAATTTCTATCTTGGAAGAGTTAACAACACTAGCTTTTGAATCATCAATATTAACTAATTCTTCAGAAGTTTTAGTATGAATCTGAGATGGACCAGCTTCATATTCGGATGTTGCTAATTTAGGCTCAACAATACTAATTTTGATTTCAAAAGAAGTAAACTTAGATTGAATTATTTTGGGTTGATAAACCTTACCTGTTGATGCAAAAGTTTGTCTTTGATAACCCTTAGATTTAAAAATATTTTCAGGATCTGAAACAAGTGTGGTCTTTTTGGAATATGGATTTTGCCTGGTGTTTTTTTTCCCGAATGCTAGCTTTGAAGCGGTTGAGTTGCCAATAAAAATAAGTCAGTCCTTGAGAGTGTGGAGTTTCCAAGTGAATCATTGAAGAGCCTTTTGGTGTCTAATGTATGTCCACCCTGCAAAATCAGATCTAGTCTTTTTCGTACCCTAGGGAAAATGCACTTTCAACTTTGTCCCCGGCAACGATGCCAAAAAGATGTTAATCCTGAGATTGTTTGTGGCTCAGAAAACAATGTCAGAGCATCTCAGAGTAAATAATATTTGATTTAATAATGCTCTTCTGCATTAGAAATAAGTGTGAGATTTCAATAACTTTATAACTGGAAACGCAGAGGTAAGATATCGTTCTTTAAGACTTTTTATAAATTATCAAAAGATGAGAAGAAGAATTTAGATAAACAAAACTGAAATATAAAGTAAGGTTTCTAGTTAAGATACATATCTCTTTAATTTCAATACTAGAAATAACAAGATATACGTTTATGTTATGAATTTCATTAAATAGATGAGAAACAAATCATACAGATATAGGTCTTGTTAGCACTAGAAGTCACCTCCTGATTGCAAGGGAGGTAAGCCCAGTACCCATCAGTTTGTATGTCACAGTGAATAAATTTAAGGGGGGTCAAATGGGCGCAGAATCAAGATGATATTGATTTAACTCAGAAAAATGGACTGGTATGCACAGGCAAGTGAGGTCTTGATTCAACTTCAGTTAGTAAGGTGTAGTATATGTGATTAGGAGGAAGAATGGTAAGGAGAACGTAAAGGTCTGCTATGGACATCTGTTCTTCCAACAGCCCAAGAAGAAAAAACTCAGAAAACAAGATCTTCTTCGATTCAGAGTTTTAGGAAACTGAATGAAGTTATAACTGGACTGAAATCAAACATACATCACAATACAGTTACAACAAATCGACTGGATCATCCAATTCAGTATCAAAGACAAAAGAAACGGAAAAGAAGGTTGTCAATCCAAAGCTTCCTTATGGACAGATTTTTCTGTAAAGCACATAACTACGCCCAACTCGCATATAACATGAGGATGCTTGCACAATCTGACAGAGTAGGCGTCGACTGAAAACGTTAATGCAATGGTCTGATCACACTCCTAGTGGTTGCGGCATTTCTGGGTATATATAGGCAGTTTTGGTATTTTGTTATGGTTGATGGTTGAGTTAGGCTCACACATTGTAAAGGTTTGATGAAATCTCTGGTTATCTGTTATGTAATAGGATTTGAGATTTCATGTTTAATATAAGTCATCTTATTTCCATATCTCTGTAATGTTGTGTTAGAACACTCGATCATGGAGGATCCAGTCGAGGGTCGTATGTTTTTGTTATGAAGGTTTGATTTCAGCGATATTGTGATCAGTTTTAATCAGATCATTTTTCTATGTTTTTCCCTCTCACGCTGAAGAGCTCGGGCATGGATGATCCAGTCGAGGTTTTGTAGCTGCATCATGATGTATGTTTCATCATTGTGTTGTTATGATTGTGTTTCTTAAATATACTTCAGTGTCTGAAAATTAGAATCCAAGAGGATCTTGTGTTTGATTTTTTCCTTCTTAGGTTGTTGGAAGACCTGATGTCCATAGCAGAACTCTACATTCTCCTGACCAAGTCTTCCTTATATTCACCTTTAATCCAACTTATTGATTGAAGTTGATCAAGAGCTCACTTGCATGTGCATACCAGTCCAGTTTTCTGAGTTAAAGAGATATCATCTTGAGTATGCACCCATTTGACCTCTTTAAAATTATTTGTGACATACAAATTAATGGGTACTGGGATTACTCTCTCTGCAATCGAAGGGTGACTTCTATTTCTAACATTTATGGCATCGTTTTCAGGGATGAAAGTGAAGATATCTTCCCTGGGAGAACAACAAAGAGCTTATGATTCTGAAGGTGCATCAGATATCAAAACCATTGAAGATTGCAACTTGCACCTGGCGACTCCACCATCAAATACTCCACTGGGGAGGATCCTATTGAAAGAAAAATGACCATACTGAAGGGAAAGACCAGGTATCAGTCTATGAGTTTTCTTCATGAATTCATGTTCTTATTTATCAACGCATGTCTCTCTTTCCCTTCACAGATAAAGAATATTATCCTCTGCTTTGTATATTCAAATGACAATAAGCCTTCCTTCATTCATCCATCCTTGGAAGAAGAAGACATGCCCTCTTATTTTGTTGTAGATGTTGATCCTATGTCTTCACCTCATCCTATTCATAAAAGTGAGATTTGTATTTCATATCCTCTCGAAATTGATCACCCTTGTAGCCTTGAGGAGGTTGAAAATGATTCACATCCTTCTCAGATCTCATTACCTCATGTTGTTTATGTTGAACCTTCCCAACCTCTTGTTGAATCCCATATTCAGCCCACAAGTTTTCAAGCTAATATTAGAGATAGGATGTTTAAGCCTCTAAGGCTGCCACATCACCTACATCCCTATCCTCCTTATTCCTTTGAGTATCTTCCTCAATTTTCTGGGGAGGATCATGTTACAACTGAGAGGCACTTGGGGGCCTTTGAGAAATTTATTGATCAGTTTGATATCATTCATGATGATGTTACCATGAGGTTGTTCTCACATTCCCTATCTAGATATGTTGTTGTGTGGTTTAGATGTCTGGAGACCAGTTCTATTGGTTCCTCGACCAAGCTATGCCATGCTTTTTTAAAGTGTTGGGGTAAGAACAAATCCCTTGATCAATACTGGTTTGAGTTTAATTCCTTGAGGAGAGGGGAAGAGGAAGCCTTGGTTGTCTTCAACATGAGGTTTTACAGTAGAAATTTTAGCACTAGAATTCACCCTCTGATTGCAGAGAGAGTAAGCCCAGTACCCATTAATTTGTATGTCACAAATAATTTTAAAGAGGTCAAATGGGTGCAGACTCAAGATGATATCGCTTTAACTCAGAAAACTGGACTGGTATGCATAGGAAAATGAGGTCTTGATCAACTTCATTCAGTAAGTTGGATTAAAGGTGAATAGAAGGAAGACTTGGTAAGGAGAATGTAGAGGTCTGCTATGGAAATTAGGTCTTCCAGCAGCCTAAGGAGAAAAAACTAAAACACAAGGTCCTATTGGATTCAAAGTTTCAGACACTAAAGTATATTTTGTTGGCATATTTACAAGAAGAGCGTGCTTATCATTGATGGCAAGAACAAAAGAAATGATGACAAACAGGAAGGCAAGAAAGATCAGCAGACAGGCAGGCAAGGAAGAACAACAGTGATTGAATGGAAAGATCAACAGTGTAAGCTCAAAAGGAGGAAAACAGTCAAAGAACGACAAAGGTTTTGTTTCGGAGTTTCGAAGATCAGGAAATCCAAAGGAAAGAGGTTCAAACTCGCGATATGCGAAATCACGATAACAATCTTGACAGTTGATTCAAGAAGTACACGTGGTGAATGATAAAGGTTTTGTTTCAGAGTTTCACAAATTGGGAAATCCAAAAGAAAGAGGTTCAAACTCACGATATGCAAGATCACGAAAAGATTTGGACCGTCAGATCACCAAGGATTGTGGATCGTTGATCAGGCATGAAGAAGGCTCATGAAGTGGCAAAATCGCAATAAGATCTAGGCCATCAGATCTGGAGTAATTACGAAGGATCAACAGTCGTTTGATATGGTGAAGTTGTAAGGTGGATAAGACCAAGAGTCATCCAACTCTCCAAAAATGTGAAGGAATCCTGGTCATCCATCGAGAATAGTCGTGGACCGTTGGATCCAGAGGACACATGGTGAAATATCATCATTTCGCTCACTGGAAAGTCAAAGGAGCGAAGTGCTCGTTTGAGTGGCAAGTGGTCATATCTCGTGGTCACATTGTCGAGAACTAGAGAAGACAAGCCCTATTTTGAAGTTCGTGACATGGAGAATTGAGAGGACTCATCACAGAATACCCAATATGCGAAAGTGCAAAATGCGTTTTCGAATAAGGTTGTGGTCACATCCAGTGGTTACATCTGCGGAAGATAGAGGAAGGAGCTAACGGTGTTAAGCTCCATCTCGGAGTCTCGACGCTCATGACTTGGAGCATCAAGACCCTTCATCACAGGAATCGTGATATGCGAGATCGCGATGAGATCTGGACCATCGGATCATTAGAGATCTGGACCGTTGATTAGGCTCGATGAAGTTCATAAGTTCATGAAACACGAAGAGCCTTTTGGTGCAGCCTGTGGTCACCGCCAGTGGTCACGTGAAGGGAAGA
>SNQJ01S0264235.1:0-11340 GCA_010110895.2 Picea sitchensis | reverse complement strand
ACTTTATACCACTTTTAACCACAACATATATTCTTTCACTTTATCAACAATGTTCAACAATTTATCGTCAATGTATCATATATGATTTCATTCAATATATATATCATAATCATGTAATCATAAGCAACATCACATCAAGAACACAATACACCAGTATTTACGTGGAAACCCAAATGGGAGAAAACCACATAATGTTTTCTTATATATATCAAGAATTCATTCATATGAAGCACCAACTTCCCAATTCTCGAGATGAAACTGGAAGGAGGATACAACCCCCTATTTATAGGATCCAACCTAAAGGAAGATACAAATCCCTAAATTCTCTGGTTCTAACTAGAAGGAGGCTACAACCCCAAGGGTTCTCCAGCTCCAACCGGAAGGTGGCTACAACTACCTAGTTCTCAAGATCCAATATGAAAGAAACTCCAACTCCTTGATTCTCCAACACCAACCAGAAGGATGCTACAACCCCCTTTCGTTTCCTAATCCTTTCGCCCTAAAATATAAGTGTAGACCAACTGTCACTACCACAATCACTGACACTGTCACTACCACTACCACTATCACTATCATTGTCATTGACTTTGTCACTGTCTGCACTATCAGTATCACTGTCACTGCCTCTATCAATGTCACTATCACTGTCACTGCCTCTATCATTGTCACTATCACTATCATTACCTCTGTCACATAAACCTTTAACCTGTCACTGTATCCAACCTGTCACAGGTCAAACAATACTCAACCAGATCCTCTCACATGGATCATATACCAAGGATACCTCTCAAATAGATGTCCAACATCATCAACACATGCCTCTACCAAGCATGTACCAAACCATCAACCTGTACCATCAATTGTGTACCAAAAAAGTGCATTAACTATGCACCAACACTTGTACCAAACTGTGCATCAACCATGCACCTCAACCTATACCAAACCATGGACCTCAACACCATACCATGTGCCAACCATGCACATAAACCATGTACTATATCATGTATGATACCATGTCCCAACCATGCACATACACCATGTAAATCAATCATGTACATTAAAATCATACCATGTACCGATCATGTACCATACCCTGTATAAACCATGCACCATAAAAATTGTCTCAAGCATATACCATATCACTCAATCATGCCATACACCATGTACCAATATAACCAAGACATTCATCAACAATGTACCTCAACAAATATACCTCAGCCATGCACCTAATATGTGCCTCAAGCATGTACCATAACATCACCAAGCATAAGATACAATCACATAAATGTAACTCTTAAAACTTACCTCTGATCCTGTAGCTAACTTGGTACTTTGTAATACTGACCTGTAACTCTTCCACAATCCTCATCAACCTGGCACCAAAATCCCTTCACAACCTTTCACAATCCCTTTTACATATACACAACTTGCTCTTCTACTGACCACATGTATACACGTTTTCCTCCACTACAGCTCACGAATTTCCACACTTCTCTATGTATGCAACCCACAGATGTATGTGACTCATCTTTCTTTAGCCCGTAGATGTACATTATCTATCCTTCTTCAACCCACATATGTACATGACCTGTCCTTCTGTAGCCCACGTATAACCTCAAAAAATTAGGGTTTCTAGTTTTTTGCAACTCCGAAACTTTCGCTGCCTCAGACTTGATATGTTAGTTTAAATCTTAGATTCTCTAATAGATTTTCCAAAAGATAAACCATAAAATTCACAAGATAGATATTCAATGTAAGTGTGTGTATAAATGAGAGACTCTTTGAGGTGTATTTGTACTAATTCTAGGTAACCTCTTTCCTTATTTTAGGGGTTTCTTGTTACAACCAATTTACCCTTTGTAACCAACTAGGGGATTCCTGACCACTCTTTGGGGCTTCCAACTTTACAAGGCCATATCTCCCTAACCATGAGAAACCACTTGGAATTCCACATATCACCAGAAACTGCACGAAGAGTAATATCCATCTATGAGGGTCTTGCCTACATTTACACTATCCTTCATGTCCATATTCCTCATTCAACTTCGGGTACCAAAACCACACCTCCAGGGGTGCATGTAGACTACATCAAATTCTCCCAACTAACTCATCATCAATATCAATCATACAAATGACAATCAAATGTCTCATCCAAAAATATCGTCCACATCTATGGACTGCTCCAAGGGTTGACATTAATCCCCAAGGGTTTACATCAATCACTAAGGGTTGACATTAATGACAACCAACTATCCAATAATCTCCCCCTTTGGCATTGATGGCAACACTTAGACATGGAAACATTCATGCTCATTCTCCCCTTATGATCGCCGTTCCTCATCAATGTTTCTATCTCCCCCCCTTTGACATCAATGGAAAATGGTATCTCCCCTTGTATTCATGCCTCTCTCTCTCTCTCTATCTCCATGCCTTTGCCCTATCACTCCCTCTTTGACTGAAGGTTAACTCCCCCTGTCGATATGTGTCCACTTGACACTATACCTTCTCCAACCAATCATGGGAAAAAAATATCTCCCTCTATGGGTATGCCTCCCTGTATGTATGCTACTAATATTCCTTTCTGGATCTCTCTCTCCGATGACTCGAGTTCTCTGCATGATGCTATGTAGATGGATGTAGGACTACCTGTACATGTTTTCTTTCCTCTCTTTGAGTGTTGATTATTTTCCATTAATGGTTCCTCTTGAAATTCACTGACATATATAAAAAGTATTCATTAATTTTTTTCTTCAATCACTTGTCATGTTCACTTGACCACATTGTTCAATGATTTCCTTATGATGATATAACTTTCGTGGATGGTTTCTCATTCCCTTTTCTGTTGTTCCTTTCACTGTTTTTCCTTTCTGCGACTAACTAATTCCATTGATTCAAATTGTAAATATGCTACTATGCATCTAACCCATGTTTCTTGTACCTTCTAAGCATATCATGAATCCATCTCTATCCATATGTCACAAACGATTCATAACTCTACTACTCAACTATCCACAATTCTGACCCATCTATCACTGAACTATTATGGATGCTTCACCTGCATATGCTACAACTTATCATCACATGTTCCTATTTATCAGACTGAATCAAATATGTCCACTAATAATCTCTATCTGCAAAGCAAAATCTGGATGTTTGGAACAACTTGTACTGAAGATATCTCCACCTTAGTACAATCATAAAATTCTGCCTGTGTAATTGCCAACTGCACATGTGTGGGAACACTGCTTCTCAACTGATTAATCTGTTACTCTGTACTTCTTCTATTTGAATTCTCTAATTCTATATCTGTAATCACTTCTTACAACTCAAAATATGGTTCTCTGATCTGTAGTAGCTACTGTACTGAATCACCCTGTTCAATATTCATATTTACTGGGATTCTCCAAGCTGGATGGCTCATAAAAATACCTTCTCTGATGCATAGTAATATTCCTCTTCGTCTGTAGACTCATCACCTTTTTGAACTTTTACTCCTTCCTTTCTTCTTATGTATTGATCTTGCACTACAATTCATGAAAGTACAATCTCTTGAACCTATTGTTTATTCACCTGCTCTTCTTTTCTTTTTCGTACTACTACAAGTCATGCGATCTTTGGGACCCGATATTTATTCACCTATTCTTCTTGTTTTTCATTTCTTCTCCAAACCTTCCTATATTTGACATCTTTCTTTTACCTTGTATATTTGTCTTCATCTCGTACTATTTACAATCATAACAGTATGACTTCTGGGTGTCCTTCATTCATCTGATCTTCCTTTGCATGTTCTTGATTTCTTTTCCAAACCTTCTTATATCTGATATCAATGTTCTTTCTCAAAGAAGTATACATCATGTTTCTACAATCATGAGCTATGTGTCCATAGTTATGGTACTTGTAACATTCAATGTTATGTGGGTCCACATAATCTTTTCTTGTTTGAACATTTATTTCGTAAGCCCCGCAATCTGCAAGCTTAGGTCCAAAGTTATTACAATAAAAACTATGACCATACAATAAATTTACATACCTAGGAGTGAATGATCTTCTTTGTTGTGTAGTCCTTTTGAATTCCTGTCTTGGTTGATCATGATCTTCTCTTCTGTGGATCTCTTCATTATGGTTGAAGATTTTTTGTTGCCTGAATGTGGTAGGTCTTGTTGAAGATGCATCTCTATTATACTCATTCTTCTTTGATTCCTGCTGACCATGATTCCTTCCTTTGAGTACTTCTGCATAACTCTTACTCTTTTCTTCATTCTTCTTTTCTAGTAACCTGGAGGGCTTCTCTTCAACATTTTTTTACTTATGAGGTGGATGTTTCTGTCTCTTTAATGTTCTTGCTGAGCTTGATGATTTTAACTCTCAATGTGACAACTTCTTCTTCAAGCTTCTCAACCTCTTCTTCTTTCTTCATCATCTGAATCTTCATGACTTCTTCTATTCGCTTTGCTTCTTCAAGTTGTATCTTCAAGGAGATGATTTATTTTTCAAGTCTTCTTTCTTCTTGACCAAATTCTGCTTCAAGCTGATTTAAGTCACCAATTCTTTCCTTACGATGATCTGTCAATATCTTCTCTCTCTTTTCTACTTCTTCCTTCTGTGTTGCAATTCTTGTTTCCAAACATTGCTTTTGATCCTTGAGAGTTTCTTCAATCCTTCTGGCTTCTTCTACATGACCCTTTAAAATCATGATCATCTGCTCGACTTCTTTGGAGTTGGCATTCTGAGATTCTTTTTTCTTCAACATATGATTCCTCATGACTTATTCTATTCGCTTTGCCTCTTCCAGTTGTATCTTCAATGTGATTATTTTATCTTCAAGTTATCTTTCTCATAGATTGAAATCTGCTTCATTATTCTTTTTCTTTTCAATCTCAGGATTGTCTTCTACTTCATTAGGCTTTTATGTATTATCACTTTTAGTATTCAAATAGGGGAATTCAATTTCAAGATGTCTGCACCCTTCACAATTAAATCAAAATAACTCACTTATGTTGACTACACACTCTTCTTCTTCTGAATCTATCTGACATGATGAACATCTTATCTCTTGTTCCTTACCTTCATCTTCTTTAGCAATCTATGACTCTGTGATGAGAGAAGTATAGATATAATGTAGCTTATTGTTGGCCCTTGACCAAGTTTTGAGGATCCTTGGTCATGTTTGACCTACTTTTGGAACTTTGACAGGCTGTCGAAGGAGGAGCGCAAGTCGAAGCATAGATTGCAGGATCTCAGCCCCTTTTTAGGGATTTTTGGGTTTTGGGCTTGTGTAATGGGTATGGGGATGTGGCCCCATGAATTTACCCATGTTTAGGCCCAATTTTGCAATGTATAAATATAAAGCTAGGCGATGTAGGAAGTAGTTCGATCTATGTGATCGAAGAGGGGTTTTGTGCTAAGTGCTAGATGCTAAGTGCAAGTGGTAATTGTAATTGCTTAGTGCATACTGTGTGAGACTTGCAGAGCTAAGTGTAAGTGATTGTAAGAGACGGTGGAAGGATTTGTGCTGTAATTTAGGGAAGGAGGATCTAGTGAGGTGCGCAGATCTCATGTCCTCTGTGGAGTAAGGTCTTAAGGCTCCGTGCATGAAGAAGATTGACATAAAGATAATAAAGAGAAGAAGAGTTGGTGGATGTAGCCTCAAGGTGGGGGTGAACCACGTATATCCTATGTTGTGGTTGCTTTGTGCTTTATGGTTGCTCTCTAATCTATGTGATTGAATGCTTAGTGCTCTAATATATGCTTAGAAGGATCTAATATGGTAACTTAGTGCTGAATAATGTGAATGAATTCGAGATCTGATCTATGTTGGTATGATTAGTGCTTGAATTTGTATGAATAATGCGTTGATATGTTATTAGGGTTTATCTATGTTGATCTATTTTATCTGCGAAGTAATTGCTGGTTAAATACTGATGAACTATAAATTCTAAGTGCTTTGTTAAGGTGTTACAATCACAGATCGATGTCCCAACTAAGGTTGTAGACACTGGAATCCTGCAACCACCCCTGCCTCTACCTCGAGTGAGACTTCATCTGCTTCGCAGGTGATGCCAAAAGGGCTGGTAGTTAGGGTTTTGTTGGTGCACTGTTGTAAGCATTGAACCCTGGGTCTATCCCTGTGCCAACAAATGGTTCCATTGTCGGGACCTGAAACTATGATTGCTAGGAATTAAGAAAAGATAAATCTCCGTGCGTAGATCTGTTTCCCTAGTGCGCAATATTCTACTTGACCTATAAATCTTTGTGCCAAGAAGGAAATTTAGATCTGAAGAAAATATGTAAGACCTGAAAGCTTTGTGCTTTGATAACGGTACAGAAATTGAAAGGTTTTGATTGAAAAGATAAGATAAGTGGAAATTTTTGTTTCAAAAGTATGGATCTAGGTATGTTTGATAAATTTTGTCCCTGCTTGAAAAGTAGGGCACAACTAGATGAAATAAGGTTTGATATGAATAGATCTGATAAAAATAGTGAAATATATGTTATTCCTATGCATAGAAAGAATGTTTGGAGTAACAAATAGATGTAGGATCCTAGAAATAATTTTTTGTAGGTTAGCTAATACGATCCTAGGGCACAACACATGAAAGGTTGGGGGTCCTTTCAAAGAAAAAGACGACTAACCCTTTGTTACAATTGCAGAAGACCATGACATCTTGCTAAGGAATGCCCTGATGGAAGAACTAGTTGTCTTTGCTGTAAAGCTATGGATCATGAAGTTTTAGATTGCCCTAGAATGATTGCTAAGCTTGATAGAATGAATATGGGAAAAGAAAATCCTGAGGAAGGTCATGAAACTAAGACTATGGCAGAACCTCAGAAAGAATCCGAGAATGCATTGCTACAAATGAAAGAAACCCTAGATGATCACAGAAATATCAAACTATCAGATATCTTCAAAGAAAAAGAATACATCAAAGAAAGAATAGGAGACTTTGACATTGACTGTGTTTTGGGTGAAGAAACACATGTGAATATCATGACAGAAAGAACTTGGGAAACTTTAGGAAAGCCTGCTATGATTCCTTCATTCGGAGGAATAAGACTATTTAGAGGAAAGATGATAACCCTATGTGGAAGACTCACCCATATATCTATGAGTTCTCATGTAACTTTGACAGAGGAAGATTTTGAGATTGTTAAATTTATTGAGAACAACGCCCCATTTTCCATATTACTAGGAAAACCTTGGATTGAAAAGGATCAGGCTAGAATAAAAGAAGAGGAAGTATTAGAGCAAAAGAATCAAGAATTAAAATATTTCATGACTAGGAGGATAAAACACTTGATTGAAGAACATGAGAACATATCGAAGCTACTTAGAACTAGAAACTTGGATGTCAAATTTAAAAGAACACAAGGAGACTCACAAAAGACTGAAGCACCCACCCCAGATAGAGAGGACGTATTACTCTCCGACCCTATGAAAGAATCTCAACAACACGAAGTTACTATTCCAAAAGGAGATAAGAATCAAAATGGAAAGAGGAATACCGAGACAAAGATCACTGGGAAGAAGGATAGAAAGCTCATTAAGAAGAGAGGAAAGATAGAAAATTTACAGAAGATTGCAGAAGGGACTTCGTAGAAGGAAGGTTTGGAAGACTGGAAATTCGCTGGGATATCAGGGAAATGCAACATGGAACTTCGCCATGGCGAAGTGATATAACCGTTTAAATCATTATAACTATTATCCCAATGACCCAAATGGTTAGAACAAAAGTAATGGCATGAAGGCTCGCCATCAGACCGTTGGGACCATGTCGTAATGGATATAATTGCATGGATGAAGACTTCTTATCCATTGAGAGATCCGTTACATCGTGTCTACTTAGTCCGTTGACTGTTTCACCAAGGACACTTTTGTGAATTGAATCTGAACCAACTTATTGCTACCACACTGTGTTTATTAAGATTGACACCTATTCCATTGCATTGCACACTCATTCATCCACCTGAGTTAACCGATCTAAGTGTGCATGTCGGATGAGCTCAACGCCGTAGAGAAAGCCATCGAAGAAGTTCTCATTGATCTCATAGCCGAGAAAGTAATGTCTATAGGTATTCAAGCGTCATTGATAAGAGGAGTACAAGCCTCTTTTTTGACTGCTCGTGGATGCCGACCATCCCAACCGACAACAAAAAAGAGACCCAAGCACAGAGATGACCTAACAAACATGAAGTTGATCCCGACCATATTACCCGACTACATCCCGCCTCCGACCGACGCGGTGAGTCGTGACAGTATCCTGAGGGACTTTGATTACACCATAGTTACTGCGTACCTCCCAAAGGGGACACGTGTAGTTAGAACGCAGCAAGATAAGATCATGACGTTGAAGTTTAGTGACTTCAACCTAGGAGACCACACGAACCATAGAATGCTCGCCTCTTTCAAATACTTGACCAGGACGAAGGGGAAGAACTTGAAAATATTCCTCCAACCATGGACTATGAACCTCATGCAGTCCACCCTCTTAAATGTAATGAAGATCCCACATTTTGGAAGGCACCAGGAGGTTAACGCGTGCATTAAGCTCCTACTCTCATGTTACCATGGTGGCTACCTATGGCTAAACCGACACATCACAGTCAATCCAACGCTGATCCATAGGATCACCTGATTGAGCATGCAGGGACCCGACCCATAGGACTTCTACCTAGGAAAGGCTACAGATCATGCATTAGCATAGAGAATCAAAGACACATATGACGATGTAGAAAAGGGGACGCGAGGCTACAAGGTAGCTTCCATCTAGAATGACGTAGTGCGCCTGGCCTGCTAGTTAATTGCACAAAAGCTTGTGAGGAAGAACATACCTACACAGGTCATAAGATTCGTTGTTGACCTCGCCGAGAAATGTTCAGAAGGACTCTAGATGAACTGGGTGAAGTACTTGGTCAACCAGTTGGAATTAGACTGCCTCGAAGCTCAAGATCAGGGCTATGAGTTCCACTTTAGCTATTTCCTAATCCTCATTGCATTTACCACTTGGTAGATGATGGAAGGTGCAACCTTCGCGGACATTGAGCCGTTCGAGCCACTTGTTGGGAAGTTCACCATGATTTGGTACACGAGCGACATGGGAAAAAATTGGCAGTCGAATGCAGTCTTTCATACCTATTATCTCCAACTAAAGAGAGCTATCGAAGCAGAACCTCGCATGACTCCAAACACCCTATATCGGTTCATACCTCTCATAAAGTTTCGCACAGATCGACACTTCATCTACATCACTGTGCAAGCAGGTGAGCATAAAGAGGAGCTTCAATCATACTATAAGCTCACAGAGGAGGAACTCGAGGAGATAACTAAGGACTGGTCAACATACCTCCTTATCCCTACTGACCCTACAGAGATGTATGATCCCGAACTTGACAGCTCAGATGCTGCTCACAAAGAACATGACACACCCAGAAACAACAGAAGGAAGAAGACTGAAGAAGTCCAAGACTTGAGCAGTGCATCGGAAGAAACCACTTCAGTATCTCCTAGACGAGGAGGTGATGACGAAGTAGAGGAAAAAAATGGCAAAGAAGATTAGCAGAAGCAAGGCAAAGTAACACCGCCCAGGGATCTTGTTGATGAGGCTGATCCCTTGAAGAAAATGAAGGTTTCCCCCATGCAACCTATCTCACGGAAGAATTCAAGAGCTAGAAAAACTACGATGTGAACTGTGCTCATGGTCGATGACTTCGACTTCATCATCATATCTGTAAATGACGCCTCATAGGACATCTTACAGAAACATGAATCCAAGCAGGAGGAGATATACGACATAATCGAGGTTAAACTTAGAGGGGTACAATAGGCCCTTCAGTCCAGTCGCGCAGTGTCCACTACGCCCTTGCCTTCAGAAGAACAATAGTTGGGAGATGACCCTGCCCAACTCCGTAGACTAGTCAATGCGATCGAAGCTCGCCTTTGGTGAGCACATGAAGAAACAGAACATGCCATAGAGGCCCTAAAGCAAGTGCAATAAGTAGTCATAGAGCAATGCCGACTTGTGCAGTAGGAGAAGGTTTCTCTCCAGACAAAGTTTGAAGAGGAGAAAGCACGGAAAGAGCAGTTGCTTGCAGAGCAGCTAGGAGTCAAAGAAGCAGTCACCAGAGCACTTCACTTCGTGACGAGCTTAGAACCAAAGGCATAAGACCGAATGGAACATCAAGTGGAACAACTCGCAGAAGTTATCCAACAACTACAACAAAGAATAACATACTTAGAGCTACGAACAGTGCTCAACACTCTGCCAGATGTACGAGATCAGAGAGAAGAAACTGCTTGAAGCGCAGTTGACAGAATCAAGGTCCTCGCCATGGAATGTAAACAAATAAGTGATCACAATGCCTAGACTTATGAGCGACTCACTGAGGATCTTGAATTAAAGGCACTGGAGTCACAACTCCAGGAGGTAAAGCAACAAGTAGAATTAGTACAGGCATAGTTGAAGTCCCTATCAACCATCGAGAGGATGAAGCGATCCCAAGAACATTGCACTGCTCAAAAGTAGGTCCACATCATTTAGAGAAAAGTCATGGAAGTGACTCAGAGACTCCAACCAATACAGGATGAAGCTGGCCAACTATTCGTAGAGATTGAAGGCCTAGGAGCAGAGCTGGAGAAAGTCATCACTGCAGCTGAACAACGCTTAGAGGGACCTTTCAACGAAGCAGATGTACAAGAGTTCACCAAGAAGGAGGCTGTGGCATAGCAACAGGTCGAAGAAGCTCAAGCCAAGCTCAAATATTTTGGAGTAGAGCTACCTAGACCAGAGTGACTCGGGACGAGTCACAGGTGAGTGTTGGGGGCCTGTTGGCCCTTGACCAAGTTTTGAGGATGCTTGGTCATGTTTGACCTAATTTTGGGACTTCGACAGGCTGTCGAAGAAAATATCGTGGGATATAGGCCCCTTTTTAGGGATTTTTGGGTTTTGGGCTTATGTAACGAGTATGGGGATGTCGGCCCATGGGTTTACCCATGTTTAGGCCCGATTTTGTAATGTATAAATATAAATCTAGGTGATGTAGGAAGTAGTTCGATCTATGTGATTGAAGAGGGTTTTGTGCTAAGTGCTAGACACTAAGTGCAAGTGATAATTGTAATTGCTTTGTGCATACTATGTGAGACTTGCAGAGCTAAGTGCAAGTGATTGTAAGAGACGGTGGAAGGATTTGTTCTATAATTCAGGGAAGGAGGATATAACGAGGTGTGTAGATCTCCTGTCCTCTGTAGAGTAAGTTCTTAAGGCTTCATGCATGAAGAAGATTGACATAAAGATAATAAAGAGAAGAAGAGTTGGTGGACATATCCCCAGGGTGGGGGTGAACCAC
>SNQJ01S0264232.1:0-12049 GCA_010110895.2 Picea sitchensis | reverse complement strand
TTTAAGTAGCTTAGCGGGAATATTTTTTGGCTTTTCAGTGTTTCGACACCCGGAAGACCAAAGGGAAAGAACCCTTCTCTTTGCTAGTCGTGAAGTCCCGGTGTGCGAAACCCCGAAGCAGCTTAGCAGGAAGAGTTTTTGACATTTTGGTCTTTTGGCACCTAGGAGACAAAAGGGCAGGAACCCTCATCTTCTCAAGTCACAAAGCCTCGGTGTGCGAAACCCTGAAGCAGCTTAGTGGGAAAAGTTTTCATGTTTTAGGTGTTTCAGCACCTGGAAGACCAAAGCGAAAGAACCCTTGTCTTCGCCAATCATGAAGTCCTGGTGTGAAAAACCCCAAAGAAGATTAGCGGGAAGAATTTTCATCTTTTTGGTGTTTCGGCACCCGAAAGACCAAGGGGAAAGAACACTTGTCTTCCCCAGTCATGGAGACCCGGTGTGAGAAACACCGAAGTGGTTTAGTACGGATAGGTTTTAGCTTTTCGGCGTTCTAGCACCTCAGAGACCATAGGGTGATAACCCTCACCTTTGCAAGTCGCTAAGTCCCAAAATGTGAAACTTTGAGTTGGCATAGTGTCAATAGGATTTCGAGTTTCTGTGTTTGAAGGGTCAAAAGACTTGAACCCCCCTTTCTTTTCGAACTCCTGGTTACTGAAGTCCTGATATGGCTAGGACCGTCAGACCAGGGGAGAGACTCGTAGTTGTCGATCTCAATTAGAAGGCAGGATTTTGGGTTTTAGAGTTTGAAGAGTCGAAAGACACAACCCCCCATGCTTTTCAAACTCCTGGTTACCGAAGTTCTGATACGGCTAGGACTGTCGGACCATGGGAGAGATTCATAGCCATTGATTTCAATTAGAAGGTTGGATTTTGGGTGTCAGGGTTTGAAGAGTCGAAAAGACTTGACCCTCATGCATCGCTGAGTCATGAAGTGAGCAAGGCGTCGCTTGGCTTGGTCGTGGTCATAATCGACGATCACATGGAGGTAAAGCCCACACTTGGTACTTCATTCATACACGGCGGGTTTCCAATGAAAGAACCATTAGATTGGATTAGGGAAAGTTCTGAAAAGAATACCTATCTTGTGCTAGGACCTTGTAGGAACTTGGGGATTCTGTCCATCGAGAAGAAAAAGAGATTGAGTTGGGATAGTGTCAATAGGATTTCGAGTTTCTGTGTTTGAAGAGTCAAAAGACTCAAACCCCCCTTTCTTTTCGAACCCCTGGTCTGACGGTCCTAGCAATATCAGGACTTCAGTAACCAGGGGAGAGACTCGTAGTTGTCGATCTCAATTAGAAGGCAGGATTTTGGGTTTTAGAGTTTGAAGAGTCAAAAGACACAACCCCCCATGCTTTTCAAACTCATGGTTACCGAAGTCTCGATAATTCACAGGACCTGCTCTGACCATGGGAGATCTATATCCATGATCTCACTAGAAGGTAGGATTTTAAAAATGGGTTTGAAGAGTCTAAAAGACTGGACCCTCATGCATCACTGAAGTCATGAAGTGAGAAAGAAGGTCATTGCTTGGTCTCTGTCATAATTGATCTATCACATGGAGGTGAAGCCCACACTTGGTACTTCAGTCATACACAATGGGTTTCCAATGAAAGAACCATTAGATTGGCTTAGGAAAAGTTCTAAAAAGAATACCTATCTTGTGCTAGGACCTTGTAGGAACCTTGACATTTAAAGTAATGAAAAGAGAGAAAAATCAAACAACCATTATGTCAAATAGTGGATGTGTTACACTATCTTAGCATGACCTTGGTCCCTATCTGTTGGGCTGGATAAAAATGTCAACATGGATAACCATAATATAACAAACTTATCAGAGTTTAATAGTAGAAAAAAAACTGTCATCTTATCCTAAGAATGAATCTATCAAGTTAATTAGGATTAATGTTCCGGAGTAGAATTTTTTTTTTTTGTCAAAATTAAGGTATATATTACACCAACCTCCATTAAGCAATGGGTAGAATATTTTCTTTCATGTTAGTATTCTCTTGTGCCTATACATTAGGAACCTAGTATCTCTAATAGACAACTAGTACACTATCACATTAGTATTAATCATCACATTACTATTTGTAGAAATTTATATTAGAATACAAACAACCCTCATACAACATTTGCAACATAAGCAATAAGGAATATATATGAATTATAATGAATATATATGATAACTTAGTCTATTGAACCATGTTCAAAGAATATGCACATGTTGTTGAGTTAATTTTGGCCAGTTATCCACTCAATGTAGAAACTCCTTAGTTTATAATACTACACAATTAGGTCCCTTTATGCAACTTTAGGTGACCATAAAGTATTTCACAAGTATGTATTTAGTTCAACTATATACACAACTATACAACAATTTTTACTTAAATCTCCAAGTCATCCAAACTATATAATATAAAAATTTGCAAGAGTTCATATGTGACATATAATATAACATTATCTCAACTGCAGTCACAAGAGTGCACCACTTAGTAAAGAAAAATTTCTATGTGCCCAGATTAAAGGCATAACAAGTTGTTGTGCACCACTTAGTAAAGATTTCTGTTAATAGTGGGTATGCAGTGTTATTTAGTGATCCAACCATAGGTTCTTTTATGCACATGATATTTATTTATTTTTGGGTAGTTATCCACTTAATGTAGAAATCCCTTAGTTTATAAGTATTATGGCTAGGTCCGCTATGTAACTTTAGGGTGACCATAAATTATTTCACGCTTATGTATTTAGTTCAACCATATACACAACATCCAACAATTTGTCCTTAAATATCTCAAGTAATCCAACTATATAATAAAACATTTTCATAGTTTATATGTTTTATAATATAGCATTGTGCAATCTGTGACTAGAGAAGAGTGCACCACTTAGTAAAGCAATATTTTTTATGTGTCGAGATTAAAGGAAAAACAAGTTGTTGTGCACCACTTACTAAATATTTCTCATGTTATTACTGGGTGTGGAGGTTATGAATATATACGTGGTCTTAGTGGATTGAACTACTAAGAAGAATATGCACATGCTATTGAGTTATTTTTTGGGTAGTTATCCACTTAATGTAGAAATCCCTTAGTTTATAATACACAATTAGGTCCCTTTATGTAATGTTAGGTGACCATATAAATTATTTCATAGTTATGTATTTAGTTCAACCATATCCACAACTTTCCAATATGAAGATTTTTTGTTTTCTCGAGCAAAAATTCATACAATTTACAATTGTTTTCAAGGTAAAAAATAGGTTTGGACATGGAGGGATATGATGTTCTGGCTTAATATCAAAACAAATAAAACAAAACTATATCAAGAAGGGAGTTTGGGAGTTTATAGTTAAGAAATCCCCTAGTGCAAATATGGTTCATCTATGTAACAATTAGGTATAAATACCTTAGTGGAAATCCCTTAGTTTATAGTAAAATTAACTCACCCTTTATGTATCCCTTTTAGTGAGTCTCTTTAGTTTATAGTAAAATTAGGTCCCTTTATGTAAAGTTAGGTGACCATACAATATTTCATGGTAACTTTAGGTGACCATGTTTTATGTAACTTTAGGTGACACCATACCATAGGGAACTTTTAAGGAATCTTAATTAAATGTTCTAATACATTTTTTTCGTGGATCCAACCACATGTTAAGTTTAATGAATCCAATTGCTTGTTGTTTTATGGAATATATTTCACTTGGCAAACCCAACTTTCTCTCTCGATTACCGATTTCTTTGTGTGTGTTTTATTGATCATTATGAAAGATTCTCATTTTATGTTTTGTCCCTTATCACTTTAGTCATCAATCCATGCCGCCTCAAGAAGTTGGCCAAGAGCCGAATTGATGGTCCTTAGTTCGGTGTTTAAAGACCTATAATCCAAATGCCCTTCTTTTCTGTGCATGGATGATGAGTGAAGGATAATAATTTTCCTAGTGTCTATCCCTACTTATTTTTTTAGTTGATTGATTCATGGCTGATTGTTTAGTCTTTATGTCTTATTCTTTAAGTCCCTCATGCAACCTTAACTTTCGATTTCAATGACTTCTATGTGTGGTTTTATTGATTATTATGAAAATTTTGTGGTTTTATAATTTTTCACTTATCCCTTTGATCATCATTTCATGCCTAAGCAGTCGACCAAGAGCCAAATCAACAGTTGTCACTACGGTGTTTAAAGACCTATACATTCAAATGCCCTTCTTTCTATGCATGGATGATGAGTGAAGGATAAGAATATGCCATGATCTCTATGGACCCCTTAATTATCTTTGAGTTGATTAATTGATCTTGCTGGTTGAATGTCTAGTCTTTGCAAATTGTAATGAGAGAGTACCACGCTTGATTTTGTTTAAAACTTTGATTTATCTCCATGTTTTAATCGCTTGAAATTGTGTACATCTATGGATTTTTATTTGATAAACTCTACATTGTGATAGATATTGAGAAGTGATTTTGACATGAGAGTATCCAAACATTCATCGCGCAAATGTTCTAGGAATTCTCAAGAAGGAGGAATACGAACTTTATCTTGGACTAAGACTCTTAGTCAGCAACAACAATATCGCCGTGAGGATATTTTCTTTCAAATGAGTCCGTGAACATCAACTATAGAATTTGATCAAACAAATGTTATGGATGCAAGCTTATTAGATAGGTTGCGCATAAATACTGCTACACCAGAATATAGGGAATAGTTCTCGACAAGATAATATTGCATATTAGAAGATGGAGCCAACCAATGATAGTTTTGTCAATCTAATGAGGTTGTAGCCTAAGGTGATGGGTCTTGATAAATGAGAAACAACAAAAACCAAAGTTTCGAAAGAAAACGTCATTTTCATGTTCAAATTCAAAGAGGGCCCTCAAGGGAATATGTTGACTCGGCTCAATATTTTACAAGCACTCGGACTTTTCCGCATTTGTATAACATATTTTGATGACATATGAGAAATTGTCGCGGGAAGGATGAGGTTCCACACTATTTTGTAAGACATTGTTTTGCAGAGTTTTTCTTACATATGCACCCCGACATAATTAGTCTATCGGGTCCAAATATTGCGGGATGTAAAGAAGGCAATATGATCGGCAGCTTATATCAAAGTGCAAGATTGCATAGGCCTACAAAGTTTTAGGACCCTTGGCTCCGATCATGGACATTTCCATCACTTTTAGATTTACATGCTACATCATAAGTTGGAAAAGAGGCTAGGAATGCAATCGAGAACAATTTGGAAGCGATTTTTTATCGCTTTGAAGTTGGAATGAAGCATGAGTGAGAGGAAGCTAATTCTCGTGCCACAATTGTTGATAAAACATGCATTTAGATGCAAATGTTAGTAGAAAAACTTTTGGACTATGAAAGTTTATACCTCGATGGTTGGAAGAAGGTCATTCGAATGATCACATGAACCGCATATTGGTATGTGTTCTATATAGGAAATTTTTGATGCATTTTATGATAGTTTTCTTTTAGTTCTGATTTATATACCCTTGTCTCTATAGAAATAATCGGTTCTCCTTGTCATTAATTGAAGTTTTGAGATATGTTAAACTAATCTCTAGTCTGTATTGGACTTGATTCGACAAGTTTGAATTTGATGGATTGAATCGGATATGTTCTTTCTAATAGCATTCAATCTCCATTCTTTTGAATAAGAGATCAACATTTATAATTTTGTATAATTGTATCACATTTGAACTTAGATTTAGTTCTTTAGTCAGGTTGTTCACATTCTCTATATTCCATCCCTTACTACTCAATGCTTGTCTTAATTTCTATCGAGAGTTTGAAGAGGGGAGTTGGATTACTTGTCATTTAATGTCATAAAATTATTTTAAATTTACTATGCTATAATCATTTAAATATAATTTTTTAATTTTTTAAATTTGAAATGTTATATAGTGTAATGTGGAGAAGAGAGTACACGAGAGTGTGCCTAAGGTATTTGGAATTGAGAAGAAACCTAGATTAGGAAGGATGGCCAACTGTGATGATTAAATATATAAATTTTACTTTTATGCAATTTTTATTTTCTCAAATTTATATTTAGTTTTCTTCAATTATTTAAATTATATAGAACCTAGACAAGTTTGTAGTTGTATTAAATGATGTACATTCAAACTTATTTCAGATTATATCACGATGCATACCATATTATATCCCACATGAGAAAAGATAAAGTTTCTAAATTTTCCTCGATGGCATTCATTTATTTATTGTCCAAAATGATGGTATTATATGAGAACATCTATTCCATGTAGAAGAAAGAAAATATAAGTATTTTTTTGGAAGAATGGTTTTAAAATGGAGATTTAACCTTTTTTAGATAATATGTAGCTTTTTTGAAAGAATTTCTTAATATGGGAGATTTACATCCACTTGAAAGGGCATAGTGTAATTTGATTATGTGACTACGCCAAAAGAAGAAGAGAAGTATTTAACTATTGAGGAGATCAGTGTTTTATTGTTGTGTAAATATGATCAAATAAAAAACACTTGGGATAAGAATTATGTAAGGATTTGGGACTTTATCCATAATGATAATTTCCTAAAGGATTTTAAACTTTATCCACAAGGAAACAAGTATTTATTTGGAAGAACATAAAACCAACATGCATTAATTCAAACCTCCGCCGCATTCACTAGATCTACCTCATCATCCTGTCCCAAACAACCAACATCACTTGGGATGAGACCTCAACGATTTGGGGGACCTTGATTCAAGGATAATTTGGACTCAAATATTTGAGACCTTATCCACAAGTACAATTTCACCAAGGATTTGGGACCTTATCCACAAGTACAATTTCACCTCAAAGATTTGGACCTTACTCAATTTCAACCTAAAGGATTTGAGACTTCATCCACAAGGAGGATTTCACCTCAACGCATTTGGGACTTTATCCACAAGAGTAGGAACTAATGGAAGAACGACTTAATATCTAGAGATTTCCAGAAATTTCCTACACACGCTCTATATTTATTTTCTCAGACATATAGCTCTATTTCAAATTTTTTTTAACCAAGAGATAATTTTTCTTTTCAATTTTTGTAGATTTTAGATAAGATTTACAAATTGTTTAACTCATGTACTCTTTAATTAAAGAGTAGCTAGATCTTAAATATGTTTAAATGTGGTTGGTTATGTGATATTATTACTGCATTGTTTATATTTATCATTTAGTTAGAGTATATATACTAATATGTTTTATTTATTTTTTTATTATGTTTTATTTTTACATATCGTTTAAATTATATTTGGTGGAAAATATGTTTATATTATGGGAAAGAGTATGTTGGAGGATGACTATTAACTCTTTCTCTTTTTGTATGTATGTCAATTTTATTTTTAATTACAATTTCTGAATTAAAATAAAATCGACATCCATTTTGTGATGTTTGAATTGTAAATTTTTAATTTTTTGAAATCATTTTTCTCGTGTTTAAATTTTCAGATGAAGTATGAGATCTATCTTAAATGCATGATCTTTAGAGTCCAGAATTTTGCTGTTAAATGTCTTAGTTTTTGTTAGCATCTTAAAATGGATGTAGAACCTATGTATTTTATAAAGTGCTTACTATTCCACTTGATTATAACATATAAATATTTATAATTCCTTGGAAATCAAAATAACAATTTTTGTGTCATATTTGATTTATTATAATTGATGGTAAGAAAGTGGCAAAGTTAACTTCTTATGAACTAATGTTTTGTATATTCTCCTTTTTACAATGCATTAAATTAAGCATCAAACTTTTAAACACTTTTTTGGCATGTATTAATTTAAATGTTTCATTTTATGTTTAGTGTGTACTCTCGAAAATATTAAAAATACATGATTCTATTTTCAAATAATGCTTTTTTATATTCTCTTTTTACAATACATTTTAAATACATCAAACTCTTAAATACTTTTCTCTCTCATGTATTAATTTAAATGTTTGATTTTATGTTAAACTCTTCAATATTTTTTTCTATGTATTAATTTAAATGTTTGATTTGATGTTATACTATTAAATACTTTTTTTGCTATGTATTAATTTAAATGTTTGATTTTAAGTTCACTGTTTATTGTCAAAATATGATTCTATTGTCAAAAGGTGCAAAGTTAAATAGTAATGAAATAATGTTTGTGTATTCTCTTTTATAATGCATTTGAAATTAAGCATCAAACTCTTAAACATTTTTCTGCTATGTATTAATTTAAATGTTTTATTTTATGCTCACTAAATCGTCAAAAATGATTCTATTGTCAAAAGTGCAAAGTTAACTACTAATGAAATGTTCAAAATGATGTTACAAAATGTCAAAAAGTTTCAAAGTTAAGAATAAAATAAAATGCTCAAAATGATGTGACAATAAAATAAAACCTTAAATGAAAGAGATGATCAACTCCTTCTTTAATTTTATCATGTAGTTATTAAAAAATTGTTAAAACTATAAGAGATATTCACCTAAAGATTCATATATCCTGAACCTAATGCAACATTATTAAAATAAAAATAGAAAAAAAAATACTATTGAAAAAAGAAAGGGTTAATGGTGACAATGTTCTACCAATTTTTCATTCTCAGATATCACTATACCACTCTCTTACTACTTCAAGTCAATATAGTTGGAATAGAATTCACCAAACAGTTTGAGTGTTATACCTCTCCAACATTAATAATTGGCTTTACTACATGACATTAAATTTGTTTATAAACTTTTATTTTACTACATGAAATTAAATTTATGTGACAATTATGTATTTCCATACACCTTAACAATAAAATGGTTAAGGTAGAATATCTTATCCTATAAACAACGGCATCTCCTACACAAATATCATGACCTTAAAAACAAATTATTATCATATAAAATAATAACAATCAATGGTTAAGGGAGAATCTCTTATACTATAAACAACATAATCTTCTACACAAATATCATGACCTTATGAATAAATTGTTAATCCCATAAAATAATTGTGATTAAAAATATTTATAAAGCATTACATCTATATTAATTTTTGTTAAATTAAATATAAATTAACATTGTAAATCATTATATATAATAATTGTTAAACATAAAATGTTTATATCAAAACAATTCAATTAAAAAAAACACTTTAAATTGATATTATTTTTAATTAGATGTAAAGGTTAAATTTGATATTGAATCCTTTGTATATATTAAAAGAGGTTACATTAATGGTTATATCAATGTAATTGAGTATCATAAATATGTCATGGTAATGTACATACTTGAGAATTAGAAGTGGGTATCTTGGTGATCCATCAATAGAATTTGCTAGAATCTCAGAATCCAAATTCATGCTTAAGAAGTGAAGGAACTTATCGATAAATAGATAGTTTATAGATCAAGCTTTTACAATAAAAATTAATATTCCTTGTATTTTAGAAGGTACTAAAAATGTATAACTCCTCGATGTGATCAATTGGATTTGATAAGTGAACTTCATGATACTTCGCATGTATGAACCTTATGCAGTACAAAGATATTTAATTTTAATTGAAAAAAGAATGACGCACAATCTGTTTGAATAGTCAATGGAATAGAATGAGTCATGAGGAAGAGTCGCTCAATGGGTTTGGCTCCATTCCTAGCATGTGATTTTATATGGCTGCTTGTATTACCAATTGAGGACCCACGACATTTTATCATTTAGCATGTAGCAAGGCATCTCAAAAGTAAATTGAACCCATCAAACTTATGAAAAGGTGGACATGAAGTCAGATATAGGACATGAAGTTCATTTGACTTCATGTGAGAGGGACCCATTTTTAATTAACATGACTTAATCACCCCACATATAATAATAATATATGCTTTTCTCAACATGTGCCTCCTAATATGAACATGGGAAAATAAAGAGTATGGTTGGAACATGGGCTTGAATGGGACAACCTTAAAAATACATATAAGGAATGGTCTACAAAACATTCTAAAGCTTAGTAAAACCCCATTGAATGAACTCTAATAGTATATTTTAGTTGTCTTGACATGTGAGCCATTTCCAATCAAAACATGTCCAATGAGAATTTGACATCATAAAGGTGCCTTAATACTATGCTTTCTTTAAAAAGATTAGTTTCATCCAAATGTTAGAAGGGTATGCTTAGAAGGATATAAGATGATGGGTCTATTAGTCAGACCAGGTACTTAAAGATATCTCGTAAATATGCCTAGTAGTAAGCATGCCTATGTTAGGATTATTTTCATCCCTTGTGCCTAAGGATACCTTACTTCTTGACTTGAAAAAAGAACCTGTATTATATAAAATTCATGTCCCTAAAAGATTAAGATCTTCTCTATCCTATATTAAAGTTAGGGTGCACCCTAAACGATTCTTGGTTCTTTCACTCCTATACAAATTTAGGTTATAACACACTTGGGCATAAATTTCCAAGTGATTCACTCATTCATCCTAATTAGAGTGGAATTCCCAATTAACATACTTTTGAGTATTAATGTGGGTGTCATAATTTGTAAGTACTTCCCTTACTCTTATTGAAATAGGGTGCACCACAAATGGCTCCCTTATTATTATATTAATTCTTGATTAAATTCCAAGAACATAATTTGGCACTAACTAATATGAAAACTCATTATTGTTGTCTCACCTCATATATGTAGATCAAGGTGTCTCAAGAATGTCCTTACTTCATAATTTATTTAAGAAATTCCCCAAAGACATGCTTTTGGTTATCGATAGGGGTATAAGTTACCCAATGGTTCCTTCACTTCCATACAAATTAGTAGTCCCTAAATCCTATACTAATTAGCTTGTAAGTATTAACAATATACTTTTAGGTACTAATTAAAAGTAGCTCAATGAGTGCTTCTTTATACATAGTACCTCTTTTATAAATATCACAATTGAAAATATGTTTGAAGATAGTCAAAACAAGCTATCAAAGTCTATAATACTTTCAATGAAAAATAAAAAATTTGGAATGTACAAATGTGCCAAGTTTGTTTAAAACAATGTAATGGTATTTCATCTTTAATTATTCATTCATAATCTAATTTGACATTTCCATTTTCTAACTTTTAATTTTTATTGAACTCTCTATTATGCACGCCTACACATACCAAAATGACTATATTGAATCCTTGTGACATCCGGTTGGTAGTCTGGAAAGTGAACATGAGTGTTCTGGGTTTGATGTAGTTTCTTGGAAAAATAATATCCTTTCAATACAATCGATCCTTTTTCATATATAAAACCGTTATCATCTAAATCTTCTAATAGCCTCATCTTTTGTTCTGTACATCGCATCAAATAATATTTCACGTTTTCAGTGTTGTCTATAGGTTCATCCATGACATAAACATCTACTAAATAATTGGACATATTGGACAACAAACAATTCATGTTGGATTATCACACAAGTACATATACAAGTTATTTTTGAAAATTTTAAACATAAAAATTTTACCTTCTCTAACAAGATTTACTCCATCACCCCCACCAGACTTCTTGATCGCCTTACCTTCGGTACCTCCATGATATAAATACATGATATCAATTGAAATCCTTGGAGAAATTGTGCATGTTCGATTCTCAATCTCTGTTGATTCATGTTTTTCTCAATATTCACTCATATCATGGGCCAATTTTGCACACATCCAAGGATGTGTGCTTCCCTTTCTAACCAAATCCATTCCATTCCCACACTAAAAGAATTCACCATTAGCTAGAACCTCTACTCTACTAAATTTCATGCCTCCCCATTTTTTTTTTTCACCATGTTTCATCCCCTTTGTTAATAAGAAATTCCATTATGTTCGACTGCATCATCCCCTTTGTTGGGGAATCCTCTTTCATCATAGATACACCTCCTCCACTACCACATCAAACCCATTGTTGGGCCCTCTCCTCTAATCTCTTGCCATATATCCACACCTCTCCTCTAGTCAAATGACTAGGTCTACTAGCTCACCGTGGTTATCCTAGAATCAAAAGACACACAAATAATGGCACTCTCTCGATGATGCCTTATTTCTCTTCAGTGATCGGTGTTTGGTGGTGGCATT
>SNQJ01S0264231.1:0-12049 GCA_010110895.2 Picea sitchensis | reverse complement strand
CAAGCCTTAAAAATATTGAAGGAGATCCATAGACACACAAATGGATGATGAAGTTCCAATCCTTGATGAGGAAAGCTATTCTACTTGGAGAATAGAGATGAGATTACATTTGAAGACAATCAGAGCATCAATTTGGAAGGCAGCCATTGGTGGATCAGTTCCTTTGAAGAACAAGTCAAATTTTGCATCTCAAAGAGAAGGAAAGAAGAATGATGAATTGGCTCTCAATACCATTCTTATAGGACTCTCAAGCCCTATCAAAGAAAGTATGGAACAATTCACTTTCGCCAAGGATCTATGGCTAAAGCTAGAGGAGACATATCAAAGCAAGAAGGAAAAGAAATACATTGAAGAAAACTCCATCAAGACACACAAAGGTAAAGAATCTCCAAAAAATCTTGGTTGCATTATTTCTAAAAGAGATGATGTTGGAAAAAAAGGAACATCTTTAAGACATTTTAAATGAAGGTAAAGAATCTACACAAACCCTTGATTGCAATAATTCAAAATGTGATGATGTTGAATTTTTCTCTACAAGTGAAGAAGAGAGTCTAGAAGTAGTTTAGATAAAATAAATTGATTGTTATCCCATGGAAGAAGTAGAGGAAAAACTATTGGAGATTAAAGAGAAAGTTGAAATAGGTCTATATGAATATAGCAATGACCACTATTATATAGACTATAGCTATCTTTCGGATAACACTAAAAAGTTTCTCAAGAAGAGTCAAAGGCACATATTGAAGTTAAAAGAAATGCTCAAAGAACTTGAAGAAAGTAGTAAGACTCAATTAGAAGAAAAAGAAGAAGAGATCAAAAGACTAAAGAATGAAAATGAAGATATGAAGGTAGATGATGAGATTAGAAAAAGTTTTGAAACTATTGTCCATCTCAAGACCCAAATTGAAGAAGCCAAAAGGGTAGAGGAACTATTGAAGGATCAAATAAATTTTTAAATGTGAAGGTAAAGAATCTGCTAATAAACCCTTGACGGTAATAACAACAAAATGTGGATGATGTTGAATTTTCTCTACAAGTGAAGAAGAGAGTCTAGAAGTAGTTTAGATAAAATAAATTGATTGTTATCCCATGGAAGAAGTAGAGGAAAAACTATTGAATCTTAAAGACAAAGTTGAAAGAGATCTATATGAATATATAAATGACCACTATTGTATGGACTATAGGCCATCTCTTCTATAACACTAAAAAAAGCTTCAAGCAAGAGTCAAAGGCACATATTGAAGTTAAAGAAATGCTCAAAGAACTAGAAAAAAAGTAGTAAGACTCCTACTAGAAGAAAAGGAAGAAGACGTCACAATACTAAAGAATGAAAATGAAGATATGAAGTGCAGATGATGAGATTAGAAAGTTTTGAAACTATCCATCTCAAGACCCAAATTGAAGAAGGCAAAGGGGAGGAACCATTAGCTGATCAAATAATGAATGCGCTGAAGAGAGCCGTCATAAGTTAGAAGCTTAAGTTGTTGAACTTAGAAAGAAGGTAAAGAAGTCAAAAAATTTAATAGGCTCAACCTACATGATGAGATCTTGGGAAGTCAAATATCACCATTTGATAAATCAGGAGTTGGATACAAAGAAAAATCTACACATGTTGAATCAAGCACCCTAAAGAATCAAGGAGAGGTAAGTCCGTCAAAGAAGGAAGAAAATGTTGAAAATCAAATCCATCTGTCAAGGCAAGGAAATGGAAAAACAAAGAAAAGGAAGATATCAAGAAGCTAATTTTGGGACACCAAAACTAAGGTATGAAATTATTTTTCAAACGTGGTTTGCGACACCAAGTGTAATGATATATGGTCACAAAGATCTTTTGAATGTGCATCTTATGAAAGGAGATATAATGGAAGATTTTATAACACCAAGAGGTGCTGGAGATATGCTGATAAAGTGTAGGATACATTGCTCTTTCATTGAAATAATTCATTAGAGCCGGGTTTGGCTTTACAAATCCCAGTGAAGAACACAAGAAGAAATTCCACCATGAGGACCTCACATAGCATGTCTAGAAGAAGGAGAAAATGAAGTAAGAAAGGATACATCTTTGAAAACATGGATACACAGACCTCAAGTTCTTAAGAGAAGGGTCATATACAGAAATGGGTGAAGAAGACAAAACAGCCAAAAATAAATGAAAGACTGAAGGGAAGTTCAAAAGTGTTTATTCAATTATGCATAAGCGTGGGTGACAAGACAATCATAATATAATGACCTGAATAAGGCTGCAAGATGAAGTTGTTGTTGTTTGGTGCGGTAAAGCCTTGGGAAAAATGCAATGCATACAATACAACCCTGATATGATGAAGCAACTATGCGGTTGTGGTGGTTTGACATTGTTTGTTACTGTAGGGTCCGACACCATTTACTTGGTAGGTTTAAATGCCCATCTGTATTATGTAAAAATAAACATCTAGTGCGGCCAACACTCAACCCATAAGGAGTATTGTGGATTGAGGCATTTTTGTTAAAGAACAATGCTGGTTATAAAAGTGGATTTATGGCACCTTGGTCATATGATATATCTGAGGGCGTACGGAAAGCTTTACTTGTTACGAAAGCGACGATGCATTTGGCATATGGATGGGCTACATTGGGACATGTGGTTGGTGAGTTGATGACGATCGCGTTGTACATCATTGATGATCTATATTTGATGCAATATCATTCTCTAGCATTCTCGTAGCACCAATAAAAGTTGACGGCCTGCCATGGGATTCATCATTTTGTGGTATTTGGTGTAATGGTGGTGTATATGTTTTGCAAACCCATATATGGTATATGTTTGCTGATACTAAACCATTGGTATTAATTTGATTGAACAACAATTGGTGGTGACACGGAAGGTTTGATACATGAAGCGC
This sequence comes from Picea sitchensis, assembly GCA_010110895.2. Classification (NCBI taxonomy): domain Eukaryota; kingdom Viridiplantae; phylum Streptophyta; class Pinopsida; order Pinales; family Pinaceae; genus Picea; species Picea sitchensis. Next base: position 9,173 of record SNQJ01S0264231.1, on the reverse strand, counting down.
GGTACTTGGTTCATGATGGAGACATCATGGAGGATATGATACACTATCATGTGGCGCACATGGCTGCATATTGGTAGATGCATTACATATTAAAGCCATAGAGTCATATGGATTGATACATTCCAGGATGATATTTTTCGGTAATTTCTGGCTGATGTACATGGTTGATGTACATAGGGTGTTGCATATGGCGGAACATTTTGGCATGGCGATGTACACGGTTGATATTTTACTCATGATTATCTTATTTATTGTTGTGTCACACCCGTTGTTTCCATGATGGTTTAGTATGGCATGAGATTTGATGGGTACGAACAAAATGTCCGCTGGATCATTATATGGTGTAGTATATTGTTGATCTCGGTGAGAATATAGGGGGAGTGACATGCATGGGGGAGCTTGCTTCTTCCCATGATTCTAGGAGGAGATATTTATCGATGCATACCTAGAAAAATCCCCATATTTGAAGAAAGAACACAGAGGCATAATTCCTGTGAGGACATCGTGGGGAGTATGGAGATATGCGTATTTTCAACATTACACTGCTGAGTGGATATCATCCTTCTTCAAAAAGGGAGATATGACCGAGGGAATACTGGAATTCAGATAGGGAGCAGTCCCAAGAATACTTTAAAGAAAGAGTGAGTAGCCCTTCCAAGAGAGTGAATATTCTTGTACATTGATGTCAAAGGGGGAGAGTCACATTGATGTGATTGATGATTACCAATTGGGGAGAGGAGCCACATTTGGGGGAGATATTCACATTGACTATTGACGTAATGCAATGCATTACCCATGTTGACATCAACACTGGTAATTGCGTTGACATCATTGATTGGTATTGTCATAAATGCCAGTTGGGAGATTGTTGGACTACATTCTCTAATTGATGTCAATGGTTTAATTGATTGATTTCATTGATTGATGTCAACCGACGGACATGCCAAAGGATTGATTGATTGATGATTTAATGTAATACGTATTTCATTGAGAATGAGTAGATGAAGATGGATAACAGTTGTCAATGAGAGGAGGAAGATGGACTCGTTCAGAGTTGTCATTGCTACTGATGAAGATGGATCGATCCGTTCTACTGGTATATGATGCAATTGTTGGAAAAATGTATAGATGACTCATTATTGTCTTATCATGATCGATAAGGTGCACAAATGGATGAACTCCAAAAGTGGTCCCCTTATGGCAGAAATCCTCACCTGAAGAGCTCCTTAGAGGATTGAGTTATCCTAGAAGAAATGGTTGGAGGACCCATGATATCATTCATTAGTCTTATCATGATTGATAAGGTGTACGAACAGATGAACTCCAAAGTGGTACCATTATGGTGAAAACCCTCACAGGAAGATGCTTTGTCGATTGAGTTACCCTAGAAGCTAGGAATGGCTGATGCGAACTAATGATTGTATGTGGAATAATGAGATTAAGATCAAGGAATTGTTGGTGAAACTATCCCAGATGGATAGTTCTTTTCATTCCATTTCGGTAGAAATGTCACATAACTCCCCAATCGCTTGAGAGTTATAGCCCAATGAAGTTGAAGGACCCCCATACGAAGGCTTCAGCTCACAAGCCAAAGACCTTAAAAGAAGAAACTCTTATTGAACAGATAATGTAAAGTGACAAAATCAATAAGATTATTTAATTGATTAAGTGAGGTGACAAAATCAAGAAGGAATATCAGAACAATAAAGTAATGGAGAACATTCCTAATTATGGAAAAGTGGTTAACCCTAAACATATGGAAAAAATTAGGTTAAGGACCTACCGGTTAATTGACCTGAAATAGGTTAAGGACCTAGAAATGGGTTAAGGACCTAAAAGAAGAAATCATTTATTTAAATGATAAAGTCTAAAGGACAAAGTCAAGGGATTTACTAAATACAAAGAGAAGTGACAAAATCCAAGAAACATAAAGAAGCGTATCGTGAAGAATATTTAAAAGATAAAGTATTGAAGAACTTTATATTTTATGGAAAGTGGTTGGACCCTATGGTGCTCAAGTGGTGTCAGGTTAAGTGGACCGAAGTTGCTAAGGGACTCAAAATGGGTTGTATAATCAATCATATAGAGGATGGTAACAAGATAAAGTGTACCAACCCTAGGCATCATCCTTTTGTGGATCATGAGAGCTTTCATGAAAATATATTTTGGAGTATTGATGGAGACCTTCTAGAGAGCTTCTTACATTTTTTGGTGTGGACCACTCTGACTCCATCAGAAGGATCAGTAGGTGAGTGAGGTAACCAAAGGATAAAGCTGAATTTTTAGAGGGAAGGTACAGGTGAGATCCACTTTCAAGTTTCCATCTATTCTAACAACACTGCATGGGGCACACTCTACAAGTTCTCTCTCTGGGACAAGCCATTCCAAAGTATGCCATTTTCCTGCACCTTTTATGAAAGGTTCCAAGTAGGAAGACCAGAGAGAACGTACAAAACACATATCAAGAAATTGCGACAGGTATCATTTCTATAATCTCTTTATTCATTACATGTACAAAGGCAGATTATTTCAAGTTAGGGCTGTTGACTAATCCAAAACTAGTCATGGATGAGACAAGAAGTTGATTGGCTGACACACATATAGGTGTATATGCTGATGATGTTGGTACATATATTGATGAGTCATTGTTTATGAGTAGCTGACACATGATTTGTATATACTTTGTACATGGTTTGGATGCACTCTGCTTATGCTTAAGTGCTGATTACATATTGTTTGGTATAGGTTGGTGGCTGGTTGATGCACTTTTTTGCGGTACAGGTTGATATGTGTTGAGGATTGTTGCTTCATCTCATTTGGTGTTGAGAGTGTAAGCTGAGTCTTTAATATAGAGATGTTTTTCAGGAGTTGTACCTCATCTTCAAGAGTTGCTGAAAACTCCCCGGATTGAAGTCCAATAAAAAGAAAATTGTACATACACCAGGTTCCTAGGCATTTTGTGTTCCCTTGTGGGAGATGATTTGTTGATGATATATTGTTGATATAATAAGCTGTTGATATGTATTCACATCTAACCTGACATTAATGAAAGAAATGAGTAAATGAGTAAATGTTGAATGTTAAACAAGGAGTTTTTGTGTAAGAGATAAATTTTGGGAAAAAGAGATCCTCACATGTTCATTCACCCCCTCTGGTGTGTAAGTGTGTGTGTCCAGCCATGCACACTGTACTGTTTCACACCCCACTTTGGAAGTACATGTTTCTGTTTGTAGCCTTTTCTCTGCTGTCTTTGTATCCGTGATTCAATTCCTTCTCTTTTATTTTTGAAAGCAGGGCACATTAAAGGATTGTGTATTTCTAATTTCATTTATATACATTGAATCAAACAACAGAAGAAGGTAGGTTCATTAAATACTATTTTAGGGTGAAACTAGCTTGCATTTTAAGTAGAAAAATTGCATGGTTTTGGCATTTCAGGACATTGTGCATCTGGGAATGATAATTTTTTTCTCCTTCTCGTATCATATATTTCATTGAAATGAATATTGCATCTTCATATCTTTTCACAACTTTTGAGATGGTCGAAACACCATATTGTCTACACCATTCTCCTCTTGAGTAAACAAAAACCACTAAAAATCATGCCTAAACCAAAATTTTGCTAGGACATTTTATATTTCCTGTATAAACCTACTATCTAGGTGTAGGGATTTGGAATAGTTGTGAAATATAACTTTCCAAATCTGTAAAAAAACATAGAATATTTAGTTAGAGTGGTGAAATGCATTTACATTACATTTTTGTCCTGGGGAAGTTCTAATACAAGTGGTCAATCAATGCAGGTCACATTAGGATAAAGGCATTTTCACACGCCACCCTTCTGTTGGTCTTAGTGTAGATTAGTGGCCATTGGGGGTCAGTTGCTACCCCATTACCTATGTGTGGGAGTCTCTCGAAGTTGATTTCTGGCAAGCAGATAAATTCCCATTTTTGTGCGTGGATCAGACATCAGAATTTCCTGTAGGAATCATTACACTGTAGGCTGGTAACCCTAGCCTATCTCTTTAAGGGTCTTGCTAATCGAGACATCATGGAGGGTGCAATCTCTCTACACTGAATCGAGACACATGCAACTCACTCTGCCCATGGAGGTATATACCTAAGGATTATGTGTGGAGCTCAGCAACTGCCAGGGTGCCTTTCATTGAAGTAGTGCTGGGTCATCAACTAACTTTTCCAATCATTTAATTCCCAAAATTTCTTATATTGTTCTCAAGATGTTGGATTTGTATCATTAACTAGTATGTTCGTTGTAAGAAGGTTTTGTTTGTTTTCTTTCTCCTAGATTTTTAGGTAAGTGTGTGTTGTTTTATTTTCCCTAGAATCCTCCTAGGAGCAGGATCCATGTTTAATGGTGTCACCATCTGAACTGCCCCAATGGAGTCCCTGCAGGCTCCTGGGGAACCATTTTTTTCCTTCTTATGGAAACTGTCCCCATCGCCACTTTGAGCCTTCCAGTTCTCACAATCAAGTTACCAGATGGTTGTTTCCAATTGCAATATCAAATGCGCTAGGTGCTTCTGTGTGTAAGCACACTGCACCACACACCAACCCTATTTGACCTTTCTCCTTCTTTCACCATGTGTCCTTTCCTTTCCTTTCTCTACCTGCTGAAACATCTAAGCATCTAGGCAGCTGTTAATAATAAGAAGAAGAAGGAAATAGAAGAAGAAGAAAAAAAAGTGGAACCAAGCTCCCACAACTACACTGATTACCTTGGATCCAAGCAATCAGCTATGTTAATAGCACTAGGAGTGTTGATGAGGGTCAAAAAATATTAAAACAAAGAATCTCAAACCCAAATTCCTCCCAGCCTGCAGGCAGTGACCACATTCTAATGGATTTCCTTGGTCTCCCCAATGTCCTTTAGAAATGGTCCTCCACGTCATCGGCCCCTGCTTGACATGTTGGTGATGCCCCATCAAGACATTATGCCTATGCAAGAAGAAGACAATCACACAAATTTCCTCAGAGATGTTATGCAAATGTTATCATTATTCTCACCTTTGTCCCCATATGGATGAGGCTTCTTTGGAAAGATCTAACCTCCAACCTGGCATGAAGATTCCTCCCAACCCATCATAAATGTCAATCCAGCTCCATCCCCTGGTCAAGCTTGTTGGATTAGGTGAGATCAATATGGTTTCATCCTTTATTGAACCACTAAATCCGTAGAAGCTACCTAGTCTATCATCATCGACGCCTCCACTTTTCATTTGAAAAGGAAACCAAGTCCTGGACCATACCCCTCTACTCCACAACCCAACCTCACATATAAAGAGTGCCAAAGTGGGTTGATCCAATCACCATCGATCGATCCCACTCCTCCCTCGGGAGGAGTGGCAGATGGCTGATCAGTTCCACCATCACCATCCCAATCCTCCCATGAAGAGTGCCAAAGTGGTCAACCCTAAGCATCATTACCTAGCCAATCCCACCTCCTGCAGTGAAACCTAAGTGGTTGATCCAATCCCACTACTCCGGCACGGGATCCTACTCTCTCTATAGAGAGTAAACCTCATACTACCCATGTTTTTCTCCCATTGATATTGAATCTACCGTGGTTGGGGCATTCCTTCCCGCAGAAACCTCCAAGTAATGAGGCTTCCATTTTTATTTGGGTGTGCTAACTAGACCTCATGTTCCCTCTCAAAATCTTCAATATTATAGTATAGGTTTGTGCCTAGCCATTCCCCATTAATCTATAGATGAAGGCGCATCTGCTAGTATTTATCCCTTATTTCTGGCAATCTTCTGCTATCCTCAACTTGTACTAGTTAATGCGTATAATTTGTTAGCTTTTAACAGACAACTGGGCCACTCCTTTAGGAGTCCCTCTTTCCTGCCTCTTATAACTTCAGTGGAAACTGGGTTTCATATTGATGTCATGGTAGTCCAGACCCTTTGGATTTTGATTTTAACTTTGGCTTAGATTATGTATATGACATGAAAGATATTGTGTCCATTTTTTTTTTCATAAAGTTATATTTCCCCAAAGTGGGAAGAAGAATTACAGGTTCATATTGGATCAAACTCCCCATGCATTGGTAATCACACTCATCACCAACCCAATGTGAGCTCCTAAACGGTTCTTACATGCAGCACTTATAACCCCCACACTGTGTCAATTGTGAGTATCTCCCAGCCAGCTGGCTCAATATGAAGTATATCTCCCACCTCGTGACCTGTCCCCATAATGCACTTAGATCCAAGAGGTTTACACAAGCATCCTCTCTGACACAAGATGATGACATCCATACCCCCTTAATAAGGTTGTTGACATGTATCTCCTGCGATTTTCTTCCATCTAGTGAAGATCTCAAGTTTCTGCTATGATTGATTGTTTGTCCTTTGACATGTATCCCTTCCATGACACCATTCCCTGGAAGCCAAGGAGCATATCTTATCTTCCTGCAAGCCTTAAAAATGAAGCATAAGCTACTAGCATGGGGCTTTTTCTTCTCTGTGGAAAGCTCAATAAAATGAAAATGTAAATCCTGTGGATTGAAACCAAGAAAACGAAAGATAAGCCACTTCTCTATGGAAAGCTTCATAAAAAATGAAACACGTAGGTCAATGAGTAATGGTTTTCTTCTATGAAACCTTTTTAAAAAATGAAATAAAGGTCTTAAGCATAGTTTTCCTCTCAGAAGTTCTCTGCTAAAAAAAATGGAAATGCAAATATGGGGATTGAAGCTAGAGCTACGAGCATAGTTTTCCTCCCTATAGAAATCTCATTAAAAAAAAATGAAAAAAATCCCTGGGAATGGAAACCCTAACCCGAGTATAGTTTTACTTTTCAGGGAAAGATCATCAAAAATTAAACAGAGGGTCCCGGCATAGTTCTTTTCCCACTGCCTAAAAAAATGAATGGGCCACCTCTCCCCACCAAGTCGGTTTTTCTTCACCGGATCTAATATAATGGAGTCAAGTCTCTTTGTTAGTCTCAGCTTGAATCCCTTTACTCCATCCACCCTTATCCTTTTCCCCATCTAGTATTAAGTTGGCACAACCCAAAGTTTGACGAAAATGGGTTTAAAGTATGTTCCAAACCTTTGATTATCATTTTGGAGTTATGCCGCTAGATTTTCAAGGTGGGGGTATATTACCAACCATCCATGGGTGTCCCAACCTTTTGAAATTATGTTGGGATTTCATGCATTAGTTTAATTTTGTTTCAAGTTTGTGTAAAATGGAAACCAAACATCTTAGTCTTTGCTTCTTCTTTCACCTCATAAAACACATGAGGTTCGTAACCAGGTATATAATTTTATCACTTTCTAATCATAGTATATATGAAATGAACCCCTAGAGTCCTATACTAAGCTCTTTTCTAATCTCTAAACATGAAAAATATTGTCGAAAGGGCAAGTTCCCAATATTGGCCTACACCTTTTAATCAGAATTATATTAGGTGGTACGTTATTCTCATGTTGGCTCTGTGACATTAGTTGTAATTATAACCTCCTAGTCTCCCATATATACCAAGGAGACATTTCATTTTGAATCATCTTGTACTTGAACATTTAAGTGGGTAAAGGAGGTTGCCCCAGGCTTTCTTATTATATGAAATTATCTCTTTTCAAGGGGTTGAGTACCTCAAATCATCAATACTCGTATAAAAACTTAGAGGATATTTAGAATATGGATCAAAGTACTTTGGGTTAAATCCATCTCCCTTGGGCTCCATAATTTCTTTGGAGATAGAGTCTGCATAAGATAGGGTCTCCAACACCATCCCAAATCAAATGGAATTTTTTCTATAAACATTTTCAAATGCTCTGCACTCAACTATGGAGGCTGTTCATATAAATTAGTAAGGTATTTATGTAAATTTTTTATTTTCCGGTCATCTTAAATTGTAGATACACCCCTGTAAGATAGTAATGCATCATCCTATTGACTAGTCTCAAGGTGTTCCAGGTAAAAACAACACATAACTTCTTCCTAGAGAACAAATTGAGTGGGACTTCTTTCATTGGATAGTGGATAGTCAGTATTCTCTCCAAGAGAGTTTCATAATTTTATATCAATTATTTTGTGTGGGGCACATTGAGATTCTTTTAAAAGTACAAAATCGTAATTTGTGGAGATACGAAATCACACCTGGCACATCCCACTTTAGATCATACCAAGGGTATCAGAAGAAGAAACATCATAGGAACTACATGTACTGAATTTCACAACGGTATGGGAAGAAAACACTCTATAGAGATACAATGTAAGGCTAGTATCTGTAGTATAACCACATCAAAATCAAGGTCTAAAAGTGATACTTACAAGATGCCAAATTCCAAAAGGGAACTTCTACACCAAACAAGCTCATACTAACTTCTCTACTCCTCATGAAGGTTGTCGTGTAGGGACATAAATACTCATGAATAGTAAATAAAAAGATGAACTTCAAGAGTAGATGATGGATAGCCATTTAAAAGGACATCATGGAAGTATTGAAAAATTTTGTAACAGAGAAGACACCCTCGAAAGTGAAATGCATCCCATGAAATTCATGATGAGGACACAAGGAAGGTGTGAATAAAATTGGGAGAAACTCCAACTTTGGTTCAAAGACCAACCACATGATTGATATAGGAAGTTTGATGGTAAGGAACCAATCACATGGATACTTCAGATGGAGCAATTCTTTGATCTCCATAATGTGCCACATACACAAAAGGTACAAATTGCTTTTTTATATTTAGAACCTAATCAATTTGTATGGTATCGATGGATTTTTTCTTGCAAATCACTCGTCACTTGGACAATTTTCACGAGAGAAATGATAGCACACTATGAGGATACAAGGAACAATACCTTCTTTAGCCAATTGATAAATCTCAAGCAAAAGGGTTTACTTATTGAGCACATTGAGAACTTCCAAAGATTGAATATAAAGGTAACTGATATTCTATATGAGAAGTTGATTGATGTGTTCATAGGAACTTTAAAGTTTATCATTCAACATGAGGTTCGCCTTTGGGAACCCAAATCATTGGAGAATGCATTTAAGGTGGAACCAAATGTTGAAAGTAAAAATATGGCCATGGCTACTAGAAGGACCAATCCTAACATCTATAGAGAGAACAATGCTCTTTATTCTAAAACACCTCAACCTACAAGGTTGACACCTCAACAATTGGAGGAAAGAAAAG
>SNQJ01S0264230.1:0-12049 GCA_010110895.2 Picea sitchensis | reverse complement strand
TTTTCAATAAGTGGAATATAATCCTTTGCAAAATCATCAACATTTAAATCTTCAAGAGGACATATGAAATTATTAACCCTCTTCTCAAGATTCAAATCAATTGTTCTTTGTTCATATTCATTGTCATGTTATTTAACATCCAACTCCTCATTTCGAATCTGTTTACATGCTTGAATATTTTATTCAAATTACTAAGAATTGTTGAACATCTGTTGCAAAGACATAGACTTCCTCTCCATCAAAAGAATAGATAAGTCTGATTGAAAGGTTGTTACATAATGGAGCATGGCAACAACTTTAGGAGGTTGGACTTATTTAGGTAGTTTATAATAAAGACTAGAAAACCTCCTGCTGAAATTTGATATGGTTTCATATTTCATTCTTCTCATGGCATAAAACTCTGAAAGGAGTAGATCCCATGACGTTTTATCACCCCAAAACCAACAAAAAGTTTCCTTCAGTTCATCCCATGAGCTAATCGTCTGAGGCTGCAAATATATGAACCATGCTTTGGAATCTCCTTGTAAGGACTGAGAAAAGGCCCTCATAGACACATCATCATGTTCGATCTCCAAAAGTTCTATGAAATGATCAAAGACCTGAATATGTTTTTCAATTGATTGTCTATCAAACTCTCCATCGAACCTAGGAAGATACTTATAATGTTTCAAAGGAAAGTCATGAAGGATGGAAGGAAATTTAAGAGGACTGTATCTTTCTTGAATCTTGGAGGGTGTAGGATTAAGAACAAAAGGTACAAGATCAGATTTGGTTTCATTAATCTCACAAGGATGATAATGAACATCATATGGCTCAGAGGAAGGATCTTGGTGAATATCGATTATACAAGAAGAAGGAGGTATACTTACAGTTTTCAATGAAGGAATTACAAGGGTAGATCTCTGGGCTTTATTTAAGTGAAGAAATATTATTTTGAAAAACTCAAGAAGGGACAAGAAGATATTAATAAAATAGAAAGTTACTTCTTGAACTAAAATTAAGCTTGAGTACCTTATTTTTCCATATTTCTCTTCCATATATCTGTCAACAGGTCTCATTCTCTAGTGGAGACTTTGAATCACATTTGAAGCTTGATTGGAGTCGCCATGAAAAATTTGGCTCCGTATTATTCTGCCAATGGAATCACCTTCAACTAATTTTCTGATGTGTGATGTTGCTAGAGGAGAAATACAACCAATATGTGCCTAAGTTTCTGCTTCTCTTAGACCTTAGAACTGAAACAATGCCGTTCTTTCTAGGGAAAGTTTCATTCAATTCCGTCCCCAACAACGACTCCAAAATGTTAGCACTCCATAAATCCATCCAGCTAATAAACAGACGATGAAGGTAACTTTTTCAACGAAATTTGAGACCCAAAACTAGCCTTTCAGATATGGAGAGGGCTCTCTCGAAAATGGAGCGGTCTCCGCGTAGGATATGACTTTGAAAACAATGGCTAGATTTAACACCTATGATAAAATGGGTTCTGGTTATATTGGCGTAGGAAGGTAAGACTTCGGCTATGGGGCTGGTTTGAGGAAAAGACGGGACAAATGACTCAGTGAATGAACTCGAGAGGATAAGGCTAGGTGAGCAACAAGCTTCAATGTAAAAATTTAATGTGTGGCAAGAGAAAATATAGGAAGTAATTTGGAGCGTCGTTGCGGGCGAATTCAGAGTTATATTTAGAGGAAAACGTTTTGTCTAAGTGGAGATAACAAGGGGTGTTGTACAGTGAATTATCAGGGTCAATAATTCGTTTTGAAATAAATAGAAAGAGATATGAAATAAAGAGTATAGAAAGAAGATATGCAAAGAAATAAGCACAATACATCCAACTATTACAACTAGAATCTTATTGTCAAGCTGCAGGACCTTTGCATTAAATTCCGGTCAAAACTCAGATTACATACAATAATTGTTGCCTACCACATTTTCCAACCAACCCTGTTTACATGAAAATGATCTCCATATATAGAAAACTAATGTCACCCTTGGCTGCTAGGGTCGAACTACTCCCTCCTAGAATCATGAATCCATTTTCTTTGAAAGAGAACAATAACTTCAACGGATTCACTAAAAATAGAAAACCTGACTTTGTGAAATCATAATCGTAACCAAAATATTCTTTAAAGTCATTGATCATGATCAAAATTCGACCATATGGTTGTGATGAGTCATCATGTGCATTTTTTGACACTTTGTCATCCCTGCACAACAAGTTTGCTACACAACAGTAACCTACAACAAAAATGTAGTGGAATGTGCATCAAACTGGGAACATAGGAATTACATATGACATCTTATCTCACTGATAAAAACATATTTTTAGAAAATCAGAGAGGTTTTTGTATTTAATCTCATTATAAATAAAAAAATCTCTTGGTTTCTTTAAATTAATCTCCACTGGACCGGAATACGTGTCGCCAAACCATGTCTTGGATAGGAAATCATGAAAGATGAAAAATAGGGCTCAAATATTCCTTCTAATATCCAAATCCTTGATGAATTTTTCAAATCTGAGAGAGGTTTTTATTATTTGTTTCGTCCTCAACAAAAACCTCTCGGGGATTTTCAAAATTCCTCTCCAGTTATTCAGAAAGTGATATCGAAGTTAACCACTAAACCAGTCATTTGTGCATCATGCCCTGTAGCCTGTACATAGGAAAATACACTACATGATGACATCCTTTGCACAAAAACATCCCATGCACGATAGAATCCAATGTGCGACAACATACTATGCATGACAAAATCCATTGCGCGAAAACATCCTATGTGCGAGAGCATCCCACTGCACGACAAAATCCACTGCACGAAAGCATGTTATGTGTGAGAGCATCCCACTGTACGACGAAATCCACTGCGCGATGAAATACACTACACAACAGAATCCCATTGCGCGACGAAATCCACTGCATGACAAAATCCTTTGTGCGGTGAAGCGCTCTGCGCAGCACGTAGCAGATTTTGCAGCGCGCAGTTGCAAATGGAAATGGAACAAATAAATGATAAGATTTCTTTTGAAACTGATTGGTGGAGATGTTAGATGATTCCAGTCATAGAAACAATATGGGTTCTAACATGGATGACTTTGCAAATTGTTGACAAACCTATAACCTTAGCTATGAAAATCATGGTGCTAATAGGACCCAACAGTTGATCGAAGTAGATAGACATGAAGGAAATTACACATTTATATAGAACAACCATGGATGGATATTATAAGTCATTCCACTTTTGGTGGTATGTGGCACATCATGTGGATCCTTGTGATTGAGGAGAAATGAATATTTGAATATGACAATGTGAATTGAAGAAGAAACTACATGTCAGCCCTAATGTTAAAAGGAAGTGACATAAAGGGTATACATACATTTCATTATACATCCAGTTTTCAATACAGACAAGTTTGTTAATGAACAATGATATATAAGTCTAATTTCAGAGGAAATATGAAGTAAAGATGGTTGAATTTCAAGGGAGGATGAAGTCTTTTGGTGATGTGTTCTAAGGTATGTTATTTACAGGTCATCTTACAATTTTCACTATAACTTTGGTGATGTGTTCTAAGGTATGTGAAATTTGTATTCGATTCAGAAGACATATCTAGGTACCTATGGTAAAAATTTCATCTCTTTATTCACTATAATTTTGGGGATACACTCTTTGGAAGATAGGGTTTTGACTAGTCCTGAAGCTAGTCATAAACATGTGTTCTGAGTAAAACAGTAATAACATATTCATAGAGAATCCAAATGAAGTGAGACAATTTGCATTAGAAAGAGTATGGGATGTAGTGTCCTGTGTATGAATTCTATAATCTGATGTTAAATATTGAGCATGGGGCATGTTGTACAAGTTCGCTCTCTTGAATAAACCAGAATTGAATAAGGTCTACCATTTTCTCTATAACTCCTTTTCTGTGAGGATTCAACAAGTGAAACTTGGAGGATTTTAAGAGAATACATTGAGTAATATTATCTACAGGATCATATTATTCCAAGAAGTGAATAATTTCATAATTTGAAGAAGTCTCAAAAAACATTATCAGGTTCTATGTGATGGTTGGTTGATGGTGATAATTTAATGTAAAGTTTTATTATCTCTCATATATTCTTGGGTGGAAGGAAGGGAAAAGGATGGAGAGGTAAACCCTCTCTTGATATTGGAGGATTGTATCTTCCTCTCTTGAATAAACCGTAATTGAATAAGGTCTACCATTTTCTATAACTCCTTCAGGAGGATTCAATCAAGTGAAACTTGAGATTTTAAGAGAATACATTGAGCAATATTATCTACGTGATCATATTATTCCAAGAAGTGGATAATTTCCCAAATTTGAAGAAGTCTCAAAAAACATTATCGTTCCATGTGATGATCTATTGATGGTGATAATTTAATGTAAAGTTTTATTATCTCTCATATATTCTTGGGTGGAAGGAAGGGGAAAAGGATGGAGAGGTAAACTCTCACTTGATATCGAGGATTGTATCTTCCTTGGAGGTTTGTCCCCTCCCTTTGTATTTGGAGGATGAAGCTACCCTTGGAAGTCATTACTTCCTTCGAACAATAATACATGATTACTTCTATATATTGTGCATGGTGTATTGGTGTATCTCTTTATACTATTCTTCATTTTTCATTGGATAGTATTCATCGATGATTGTATATACCCGAATTACATTTTCATTTGATTGAAGTAAAGTTAAAATAATAATTCTCTAACATTGATTCACCCCCTCTTAGTATTTCCAACAATTGGTATCGTAGCAGGTTACCTTCAAAAAAACATTTTACGACCGGAAGGAAAGTCTTGAGCAAAGATGGATGACCAAGCACCACATTCCAAATGGGATCTAATGATTTGATGGAAGAAATTATTCATATTGGATTGATAGAGTGAAAACTTAGCTAACATATTTGGGAGTAGGCATTTGTACTTAGTTGTAAATGTCTATGTAATCCCAAAGAATGCCTCCAAATGATCCAAATGAGAAGAAGCTTATGAGTTGTAATTCAAAAAAAACAGACATGTTATTCTAGGATAATTGACACCAACCATTTCCAAAAAATTGATGGGCTGCAAGTAAATAATCAAAGTAAAGAGGTATGGGACAAAATCAAGAGTATCTATGAAGGTGATCCAAAGTTAAGGAGGTCAAGCCAACCTATTGATAGAGATGAATTCTGAAAATTTGAAAATGGATGAAAAACAGATATGGAAACCTATTTTCTTAGAGTTTATCAAGTTGTTAATGCTATCAGAGATTAGGTGAAGAGCTCAATGAATCATTGGTTGTACAAAAACCGTTGAGATCACTTCTCTGAAGTATGATGCTAAGATTCTCGCCATTGAAGAAAAATAGGGACTTGACCAAAATAACAATGGATCAACTACGGGTCTCTTATAGCATATGGAATGGGAATAGGTACAGAAAGTGACCAAACTGGGAAACAATGGTACTTTAAATCCATAATACAAAATACAAGGATACAACTTAATTTTGGATGAAGCAAATAATAAATTTCATAAGGTTCCAGAAGGAACGAAGATATTAAAGGTAAGTATCCTCAAATGATTTAATCATATAGAATAGGACATATTGATGAAAATTGCTACTATAAAAGATAAGTCTCAACAATAAAAAAGAGAGCTTCTTACAATTAAGGATGATGAATCTCTCATCTGACGAGTGATGAAGAAGATAATGATGAGGAGAATTCCTTCTTCATAACCCAAGAAACCCGTGATGATGATCACAAGAATTTTGAAGAAAAAGAAATCATTCTCTCAAGAATATTCAAATGAATAAACCAACCTTGATTCCTTTTTGGGGATTACAAAGACAATGTAGAGAGTGAACAAAAGATGAGAATCTTGAAAAGTTGAAGCATGTTGAAACCTAAAATAACAAGCTTAGAAACACAAACATACACGGCAAGGTGAATTGAGTAACCTGAAGAAGAGAATTACGTGATTGAAAAGACTATTGGTAGCTTGAAGGAACAATTAGAAGATTATGAGAAATTGAAAGAATAAATGGATCACACAAAAGGGGAACTAATATTGAAAATAGAGAAGTCAGAGAAGTTTGAAAGAAGCACTAAAAATTTAGATGAAATCCTTAGCATTCAAAGATCTCCAAACAAAAAGATAGGACTAGGATACAATGACAAATTGAAGATCGGTGACAGAAGGAATATGAAAAGGATGAAACCAACACTCTAGAGCAAGTTGAACAACAATATAGAAGACTAGAATTTAGAAGGAATGAGAACAAGAAGATCCCTTCCCATCAAGTACATGAAAGAACCATTATGAAGGAAACTACAAAAAGAATAGATCATGTCCCAGATGGAATATTAATTCACAAATAATATCACTTAACTTGTGTATCAAAATTTATTTCTGACATTGTTATACTTACGGAAATTTTGTACACAAGGAAATCAATTGTACAATCAATGAAAGGAATAATCACGCAAGATGCATTAATGGTGCAAATAGTAGATAAGGAAATGTTCGTAGACCGCCAACGTAATTATAATCCATTTGACCCATTAATGGATCAAAATATTATTCTACATGCAATAATCTTTGGTAAAAAGAACGAGATCACAGAGATGAAGGCTGAAGATAATCCTATGCCAAATGTCCCTATACTCAACTACAACATGGAAAGGAAATAAATTCCACAAAATGAAACCGTTGAATAACATTGGTCGCTAAATAATGCAAAGAAGAACATGAATGGTTCACAGACAATGGGTGCTCATCTCATATGACCTAGAGATCAAAGAAAAAATTTCATCCTGAAGAAAAAAGGTGGAAATGTTGCATTTGGAGATGACTCATCTTACCAAAATACTTGAAAAGGAACTATAAAGCTTGGAAGAAAAATGTAAAGAAGGAAAGTCTTTATTGGTTAAAGATCTGGAGCATAATCTCCTTAGTGTCAACAAAATATGTTATCAAGGATACACTCTTTCGCTTGATTCTCGAAAATGTAAAATTATAGAAAATAATCCTAGGGAAGATTGGTTGCAACTACAACATGAAGACTCTAACCACATACATCCTAGACATGAAGAAGAGATAATACATAAGCCACAAAATGATTCCAAGGAAGAAAATTCCCAAAGAAAAAATAAGGACATATTATTGAGTGTCATTACGTTTAAGGAGCAACTTAACTAAGAAGGCCACCCATGCCATTGAACTCAAGAGGAGAAAATCCCAATCTTTCCATTGATGCAAAAGGGGACAAAAATTGGCATCATGATGATAGGGGAGAATGAGTGTTTCCATCAATGACAAAGAGGATATTGTTGGAAATATTTTCATTGATATGTTTTCATTGATGTAAACCCTAGTCATTAGTTGTAGTCATTTATGTTAACCCTAGCCATTGATTTGGACTCAACAGCTTGGATAGTAATGAGTTCATAGACATGAAGGAAATTAAACATGAAGGTACAACACCTATGGATGGAAATTATATGTCATGCTGCTTCCGGTGGTATGTGTCACATCACATGGACTTCACAACGAGGAGAAATGAATTTTGAAGATGGCAACTGAATTGAAGAAGAAACTACATGTCATCCCTAATGTTAAAAGAATGTGACATAAAGGGCATACATACATCTAATTATACATTCATTTTTCAATACAAGCAAGTTTTTAAATGAACAAGGAGATATAAGTCAAATTTCAGGGAAATCATAAGCAAAGAAGGTTGGATTTCAAGGAGGATGAAGTCTTTTGGTGATGTGTTCTACAGTATGTTATTTACAACATACACATTTTCGCCATAACTTTGTTTCTAGAATGATTCCGTGGTGAAATTTGTATGCCATTGAGAAGACATATCTAGGTACCTTGTGGTAAAAATTTCAACTCTTTATTTGCTATAATTGTGGGGATACACTCTGTGGAATATAGGGTTTTGACTAGTCCTAAAGCTAGTCATAAACATGTGTTCCTGCAAAATAGTCATAAAGTATTCATAGAGAATCCAAATGAAGTGAGACAAATTGGATTGGAAATACCACGTATTGTAGTTTCATTTTTACGAATTTCATAATATCATGTTAAATATTGAGCACAAGTATTGCACAAGTTCGCCTCCTGAATAAACAAAATTGAATAAGGTCTATGATTTTCTCTATAACTCCTTTTGGGAGGATTCAAGGAGCGAAACTTGGAGGTGTTTCAAAGAATACATTGATTAATATTATCTAAAGGATCAGATTATCCATGAAGTGAAGAATCGTCAAAGTTGGAGAAGTCTCATGAAGCATTATGAGGTTCCATTTGATGGTTGGTTGATGGTGATAATTTAATATAAAGTTTTATTATCTCTCATATTATCTTAGGTGGAAGGAAGAAATAAGGATTGAGAGGCCAACCCTCTCTTGATAATGGAGGATTGCATCTTCCTTTGGAGGTTTATCCTCTCTTTATATTTGGAAGGTGAAGCTACTTTGAAGTCATTACTTCCTTTGAAAATTTTACCGATTTTTTCTTTATATGCTGTGTATGGTTACTTGGTATCTATTATACTGTTCTTGATTGTTCATTGGATAGTATTCATTGATGATTGTATATAAATTGAATACATGATCCGATTGAAGTACAAGTTCAAAATACTAATTGCTCTAAATAGTCGCAATACCGAAAGTACTTCCAATAGAAATTGGAACATTGAAGACCATACCTGGAAGTTTCCTCAAGTTTTATGGACCTATAAGTATGTGTAGAAAATAAACTTCATCTTACAATGCAATTGATGCTACAAAATGCAAGCACAAAGAGACCAACAATGATGAAAACCTTTGTTTTGTGACGATGGACAATATTGTGAATGCAATACCTGGAACTAGTTCTATACCCACTATCGAAAAGATGATACCAATATCCCCAATTGTAAATAATCAATTTAAAGTGGAAGAAAACATGTAAATCATGTCATTTAGCATGGACCTCGATAACAACTTGTACAAGTTGGATAAGAAAATTCAACACTTACTTCTAGACAATTTTATAAGATATAAAGGGTCATGTTTGCTAAGATGAAAATGGTAGGGGACCCAAACTGTTGTGATGGAATAGCTTTAACAAGAGATATAATTTTATATTTTAATTAGGATGTGGAACATTCTAAATATTGTGCTCAAATAATGATTTAATATAACTCGAAAAAAAACACTTTATCTATTCCTGTACATTGACATCATTAAAAACATTTTTTCACTATTACATGATAATTAATCATGGTTGGGATCTAGTAAACCAAGACATAAAATTACTACTAACTAGTACAAAACAAACACATGATTGCACTGCACTAACAACCCATCTGAGAGTAACATGGAAGAAACATATCTTGTGAACGTGAAAAGTCCATAGCTATCATAGAAAGAGTTCAATATGTTACTAAATTCTATTTAATATGAAACCAAACAATACCTTACAAGAGAATATCAATCATTAAAAATCCAAAATCTCTCTACAAAAGTTTTACGAAACAAAACTCTCAAGATATAATTTTACAGAGTTGTTTTGATGTTACCGCAAGGAAAACTAATCATTAGTAAGAATGGCCACAAATGTTCACCTTTATGTTCTCTATCAGTTTGTTCTCAGACTCTGCCTTTTTTGGAGAAATTTATATTTTCGACGCACTAGTTCAGTGGGAGTTAACTGACTAGTTCTATTTTAGACTTTCTATTTTTACCATCACTATTATGCATGCATGAATTCCTAAGGAAAGCTAACTACTTGATTGTTTTTCTTAACTATGGAATGTTTTCCCCTGTATATGAGTGTATTCCACTCATTCAATGTATCATATTTATTATGATCTATGTATCAATCATTATCTCATTGGAGTAGTGTGAATATATTTTCTCATTCTTCCATATTGAATCTTTGTTCCTTTCTTGATAAGATTTGTTTGTACTTACTTTAGCTATATCTCCTGTGCAGGTTTCCCTGAAACACTAACATGGTATCATAGCTATGCTACTTGGAGCAAGCCAAACAAGCCAAAGAATAAGGAAAATCGGGGTTTCGGCGAGCTAAATCTATGGTCGTACATTTCAATAGTTATTCCTCCCAAAGTATAATTCTTTTAAGGAAAAAAACCACTTATAAAGTAAATCGGCCCATTTTGGAAGTGGGTTTTCAATCGTTTGGTGAGTTTCATCACCGGTTGCTCAGAAAGTAAGCTACAAGATAGCCTCCTGAAACTGATATGAATCTGTGGCCATACCTTTCTACAATGATTGCTCCCAAAAATATTAAGGTTTTGAGAAAACGGCCTACGTGGAAAGTAAATCAGCCCATTTTGGAAGTGGGTTTTCAACTGTCTGGTGATATTCCTCACAGTTTTCTTAGAAAGTAAGCTGCAATATCATCTCTTGAAACTGATACGAATTTTCACTTAAAGTGCCCTTTCTGTCATGATTTCTTAATTTTTCACTTGTAGATTGAGAGCAAACTTTTAGGGGTTATTAGAAATAGTGGGAGATATGGATATGAAAACTATTATACAGTCAAACTTGGTGGTAATTGTTGGGTCCTTTATTTTTTAGGAAGAATTGTGCAAGTTTTGACTAAGCACGAGTTGCGCAAACTCCATCAGAGGCCAAGAGAAAGAGAAACAGAAAGCAGTTACAGAAGTCAACGCAACGCCACCGAAGCAACAAAAATTTGCAACAGAACAAGAAAGCGTGAAATATGAGAAGGAAGACACAACCCAACTATATATAGGGTTGAACATAATTGTAAAAGGGTTTGTATGTTCGCTCACTAGTTGGTTCATTAGTTCATGAGTTAATTAGTTGGGTTGAGTCGAGTCAGGATGGTCAGAGTCGCCCAGGTTTTGGGATTAGTTGTTGATTATTGTAATTCAAAGGAAGAAAATTCTAAGTCTGTAATGAATTGGACCTATTAGTTGGAGAATTAGAGCTCTGTGGCATGAGTCCAAAGCCAATAGTCTATACTAAACCCTGCTATGTAATTCAGAGTCTGTAATCAGAGAAAGATCGTAAAGATAATATGAAACAAGACCGAATTTCAAAATATTTTGTGTATTTATATGTTTACTTATGCATTATAGTGTTTCCTTATGGCTTATGAGTTCTATTTTATGGTTCAACATTTAAATGCTTGTTCACAACATAAGTAGGTTGGATTCTTGCATTTATATGTTTCAAATCTATTAGTGTCTCTTGTGCAAGAATAAGAATGAGTTTTGACTGCTCTATGGATCCTCTTTAGTCTTCTCCCTACCCTTCCCTACCTATCTGTCTCAACAACACTTCGGGTGAGACTTATTCTCTTTGGAGGAGATGAAAATGCCAACGCTCTAGAATACATGGTACCTTTTGTTGATAACCTGAGAAGGACCCTGTTCTGATCAAATTCATGCCAACAAAATGGTTCCATTGTCGGGACTTGTGTTAAAAGGGAACGCGTAGGGAGAATGTTGCCACCAATCCATAGATGTTAAGGTCCTAACCCGCACATAGGTAGATCAATGTATTCGGATGTAATAAAGGTCAATATTAATAAGACCTTTCAATAAAATAGAATAAGGCAGATGTAAGAAGACATAATAGAAGCTTCCACTTCTAGAAGGATCTTCCTCTATATGCTTCTCTTAATAGACACATTTAGTATAAATAAGGGTCGAGGGTATGAAAACCCTAGCTTGGAGATTATTGTAACAGAGCGTTGCTCGACTGGAGGTTGCCCCCTCGAAGAGGCCTGTGAACATTGCTATTTGAATCAAAGTGTTGTTTCTGTTGCTATTTCATATATCATTTCTGTGTATTGTGAAGATTATGCTGGATAGTTTACTGTTATTCTGTCATTTTTAGCATTTCATTTATGTTCTGCATATTTTATATATCTGGTATCTTGCAAGTGGTATCAGAGAAATATCCTTGGCAGAAATTGTGGGTATTTTTTTTTCAGGGTAGAGATGTATTCCGACGTCTTTAAGCCACAGAGATCTGTCGTTACGCACATAAACCC
>SNQJ01S0264229.1:11183-23232 GCA_010110895.2 Picea sitchensis | reverse complement strand
GACAGGGTGTCCTAGCAAGCCTGTACCCATAGGTTTTGGTTTGCCATCGGGGGGATTTCTGAAAAGCCATCATCCGCTCCCATCATATCATCAGTTTTTCATCTTATCTCTCGCTCATCTGTCCCATTCCCCTAGTCTGGGCATTAGGATGATCTGTTTGTAGGCATCTCTACGTCAATCTCACATGAGGCAGCTTGGTAGAGCCCAATAAGGGCTAACATCTGGCTTCTGGATGCTGCACTGGCCCCAAAAGGGCCTAATGTCTCCCTCAAGAGGGCTTGACATCTCATCTTTTGCTCATTTAGGGTTTTAAAAGAACATTTAATGTAAAAACAGTATGATTTTTGTTTAAAGCCTTGTCGGCTAATTTTATGACCTAAAATTTAATTAAAGGTCATGATACAGTATATATTGAGGAGAATTTCCCTCATTTTGACATATAACACACAACTCACTCTCTTGTGAGATCTGATTTTTGCGCCCTTGTTGGGTATTTGGTCTTTTAAGTGAGGCGCACTTGTTGAAGGAAGGATTTTTCTTGGCATTTTGGCATTTCTCTTTAAGGAAGGATTTTTCTTGGCATTTTGGCATTTCTCTTGAAGAAAGGTTTACAACTAGGGTTTGCAATGCTATTTCTTCATGATATGCAAGTGTTTTTTTTTCTACAAAACTTCTTAATTGAATGGTTGTAGACTTATATTCTTGCATTTATTTATCAACTTTGTTGATTTAAAACCCTAGGTAACAAGCACACAAGTAGGTCCTTGTTTCATGTCCCCTAAAAAAGAAATATTCAGCCATTGAAGAAGGAAGGAAGAGCCTAGCCATTGCTACACTCTTTTTACTTCTCCCCTTGTGCTAGCTGTGTTTTTAAGAGTTAAGAAGGAGGAGACGTCCCAGGCCTAGGTTATCTACACCTAGGGTCGTCCTGCTTCTAGGGTTTGGTGATAGGGCCTTGCCATTGCAACACTCTCCCTCACCTCACTCTCTTGTCTTGACTTATCTTTTATGCTAGTTGTTTTGCCAAGTTTGACCTAAGGAAGGAGGAAAGAGCACGAGACCTTGCTTAAGCAACACCGGAGTGAGCCTTTTTCCCCTAGGGTTTTGATTCTAGGGCCCTGCCATTGCAGCACCTTAGAACCCTTCCCTCTCGTCCTTAGCCTATTATCCCTTCAACTTTGTGTCCTCTCTTTAATTGACTCCATCTACCCTTAGGCACTGATCTCAGCTCCCCAACGTTGAAGTGAAAGTGATTGGAACAACTCTCAAAACTCTTAAATTTGAAACCCTAACTAACAAACTAACCCTAATTAGGCTGACATCACTCTTGGATATTCCATCTTGACGCAGCATTTGTCTTTGATAAGCAATTAGATGATGGTTTGAAAGCATTTATTGAGTAAGGGATTGATTAAATACATTGTTGGCTACATCATCTCAATATTTATTGATGAATTGATACTATTCCATTGCTATATTAATTGACATTGATCTCATTATTGATATCTATTGTTTTAATTGCTTATATATTGACATCAGATAGTTACATGAAGTACTAACCCATTGAATTATAGCCTGCATATATTGTTTTTGCTATTGTCTTGTTCCGGGCAGGTGTTCTCATTTGGGGCTACACTTCATTATTGGCTGATTAGCCGGACTATCTGATCCTTGGTGGTAACCTGTGAGGAGGGACATTTACTTTGATCTTAATACCTTTGCCTCTTCAAAAACCCAGGTTACCGAGGATGTCTCCCCTGGGCTAACCTCCCTGAATAGAAAGAACCTCCTCATTGTGGTGACATTGGGTGGGGTAGGTTCCTGTTATGCCAGTTTGACCTCTACCTTCTAGCCATTTGACCTAGCTACAAACTGTGCGATAACAGGCCTAAACCCTTACAGGCAACCTATAAAACCGCAAATAGGCTCACACATGTAGAGCACTACACTCCAAAGGTACATAGGTCAAGCTCCAAAGTGATATTGTATGCAAGAAAGGATACAATTCAAGGGTGCTCCATGAGATGTGTCCAATGCTCCTCCAAGGACTCTAACGCTCCTCGTATGCCATGTGCTCCACTAGGTCCACTCCCCCTACATGAATATTAACGCAACCCAGGCATCCCCAAGTCAACTCCATGTCTCCATGCACGCATCCAAGCTACTATCACGATAGCACGAACACATAAAGAAAACCAAGATTGCATTAATTAATGAGAAAGAGAAAGCTTTCTAATAAAGGGTTACAAGCTAGTTGAGTCAATCCATTTTATGAATGCGGATAGAATCTAGATCGACAAACACACTACATATTATCTACAAGCTGGGAAGATATTTGAGACCAGATCCCTCTAAATTTGTTGATTTTTTTAGCAACTAAGGGTAGCATTTTATTTGCAGAATTATTTTCTATGTTAAAGGAATTCCTGTGGCTTCCAAAAAAGTCAGAGACCCTGCATAGAACATTGCCAATTGGTTGATGGAAAGATTGTATGCAAGCAGTGGAAAAAGGGAATTGGGAGGGGCATACACAGGAAGAAATGCCACTTAGCATACATACAAGGGCAAGCCAAAACATGCCCTAGTGCCTTGGGTGATATAAATTCCCAAACGCAAGCTACTGTTGAATCCTTTCATGTGGAGAAAGCCAAGAAAAACAGAATGAAGGATGAGATAGGGAGAAGTTGAGAGATCCCTGGATATGATGGTGGAAGTGGAAACCCTAGTTATGAAGCCTCCTCCACTTTCCCTTTTAGCAATCCCTTTAGATTTATGCCTCCAGCTCCACTTGATGGCACACTCAGATCAGAGAGGAAGAAGATTTGACTCCTTTTTTGCACCTTGTACCACCCATGGTTCTCAACACACAATCAATAGCCAATGTAGGAAGCAATACATGGATGTATATTTCCCATACATTGGTTTTCAGCACACCATTGATAGCCAATGGAGGAAACAATACAAGGATGACGCTTTCCAATACATTGGTTCTCAGCGTACCATTGATAGCCAATGGAGGAAGCAATACAAGGATGCATCATTCCACTACATTACTAGATAGCGGTATGATGCACATATTTTGCTCAAAGTTCCCCGATCCACCTATTATCAACCTATGTTAGATGCCATAAATGCATGTGGTTCAGGCTTCAATGACCCTCATGTCCATGACTTGAGGGGGCTACTTTTACCAAATGAAAACACATAAATGATGACTTGACAGTATTTACAGAATCAAGGACCAACACAGGATGTACCATCAGTGTATCATATTCTAATTTTTCTTATATATATATATATATATATATATATATATATATATATATTNTAAATTCATCCTTTCACATTTTGTAAGATTTTGGGGTTATGTTTCCATGTTATTACCCTTTCAGAAATCATATCAATTTCCACGTTTCATGCAACTTAACTTCAACCTCGCATGATATGTCAAAAAATAAGTGAACATCTCTCTCCTTTTTTTGTGTTATCTGTATGAATATCATGAATTTTTGGCAAGCGCCTAGATGGCTAAGTCTATTTCAAAGACAATTAAATGATCTGAGATTCTGAACACATCGACTATAGACATTACAGTGCCACCTACAAAATATTTTGATAGAACTCACAAAAATTATGTATATACATATTTTGTTTGGTTGAGTTTGCAAATAAGTATTTAATTCAGAGAAAAGGTAAACTAAAAATGAAGAATGTTTAGGTTGATCGTATACAGTAACAAAGTCAGTGTTCTCACATTGTTGTGTGTTGATCTTGTTGAACCATCAATCAGAAATAGCTTCTTCAACGGAAATTTTAGAGTTGATGCTAGC
This sequence comes from Picea sitchensis, assembly GCA_010110895.2. NCBI lineage: Eukaryota > Viridiplantae > Streptophyta > Pinopsida > Pinales > Pinaceae > Picea > Picea sitchensis. The sequence goes on along the minus strand of SNQJ01S0264229.1, from coordinate 19,402 downwards.
CTCTCAATCTTCAACCTAAGTCCTCCTTCGGGAAGCTACTTAGTGAGACATAAACAGCAATTGTTTAGTGTTAAAATAATTAAAAAGTACCTAGGCAAGTGTTTATCATCACTTAGCCGCCTAAGGGGTGAGAAAGTGCCTAAAGTGGACCCTAGTCATTTAATTTATGAGATGTAAAATTAAAAGTGACTTTTTGAACTTAGGGAAAGTGGGCGATTTAAGTGATTTAATCTCCACCATTCATCTCGTCTAATCTCAACCATTGGATGAGATGACTTTTCACCTTCCCCTCATTGAGCTGATTAGGGTAAGGAGGGTGCACCCCTTTGGGGTTATTGAAGCATTTTGTTGAGAGAGCAAGAGAAGAGAGAAAATTCGAGCAGAATTGAAGAAGAGCATTTTGCAGCCTAGGGCACGCATTCTAAGGAACCTTGGGCATGCAAATCAAGGAGGAAAGGTACATCAATAATGGAGGCCATACTGTATGGATTTTGAGCAGGTCGTACAGCTAAACTTTGGCACAGAAATCGAGAAAAGGTACAGCAGAGTTAAGGAGGTCGTACCATACAAATTTTGGAGGCCGTACTATTGCTTCTGCTGCACAGAAATCGAGGAGGAATTCTGTGTGAGTTTTCTGGGTGATTGGCACAATTCCCTAGGCGGACGTACAGCATTTATTGACCAGAATTTGTGTTGCAGCATTTGGCACGTATTTCGCGGCATCCGTACAGCAAGGAAAGGCACAAAAATCAAGGAGCTGACCTGTGCAAATGTGCAGGAAATTCTAGCACAAATTTTGAGGATTTTGGCTCAGATTGTTATGTGGAAGCTTGGCACAATTTTCGAGATAAGTGTCATTAAATTTCTGAAAAAATTTCTGCTGTAACATTAAATTCTTTGAGCTCTGAAAATAATAAAAATCCCTCTCTCACTGGTTTTCCCCTTGTGGGTTTTTCCAGGATCGCTGTTGGACCAAAAATCTCTGTGCAAATATTTGTCTGAATATTGTGTTGTTGATATATTTTATTTCTGCATTAAACGTTGTTCAGAATCTTCATGCTTCAGTTCTGAAAATTATGTTTATTTGTTGAGTATTTATGGCTGTCATAAATCTGGGTTTTGGGCATTAAACACTAATAAAATCAGCGAGACTTGAAACTGGGTGGGGTCTGAAATTTTACATGGTATCAGAGCTGAGTTAAAGAAAAGGCAGATTTATATCAGCAAGATAGAGAAGGGGACAGAACTTACTTCAGTGGACAGAATTTTGAAATTTTTATTTTCAGCAAAGAAAGGTCAATGGCTATCGGTTTAAGGGTTGAGGACAAACTTGATGGAGCAGTAAACTTTGTTGTTTGGAATGAGAGAATGATCTTGTTGTTGCAAGAAAGTGAGTTATGGGACATTGTTGAGAACTCCACAGCAAACCTAGTGAATGTACCCACAGATCCTACTCTTCTAGTAGCCTACACCAAAAAGAGTATCAAGGCTAAAAGAATCACCCTTGATGCCATCAAGGACCATTTGATTCCTCATGTGACTGGGCAGACAAATGCATATGAGATGTGGGAGTCCTTGACGAAATTGTAACAAAGTACAAATGAGAACCAAAAGATGGTTTTGAGAGAAAAACTGAAAAGCATTAAAATGACCAAGGCTGAAAATGTGGTCACATATCTTACCAGGTTGACACAGGTGAGAGATGAACTTGGAGTTGTTGGGGAGGCCATTGCTGACAATGAACTTGTGAGGACAACATTGAATGGAGTGACCAAACAATGAGTTGTTTTTGTTGAGGGCATTGTGGCTAGGGAGAACCTTCCCAAGTAGGAACGTCTTTGGGATGACTTTGTTCAGGAGGAGACCCGGAGAGGTTATGTGCATGGCAGTTCATCTACTGGTAATGATGAGGAGAATGTGGCTCTTGTTGCCAACAGCAAGAAGAAATTCAAAAAGGGTCCTAAGGGAGGAAACAAACCGAAGAGTGAAGGCAAGAAGCACATGAGCAAAGTCAAGTGCTTTGCATGTCACAAGTTTGGGCACTATGCAGGACAGTGTCTTAATAAGAAGAAGAAGCAGACAGCAGCTTCAGCAAAGGTGGAAGAGTTTTCCGCCAAGTTCGATAAGGAGTTTTCCTTAGTGGTATGTCTTTCCACTAGAGCCACTCATTCCAGTGTGTGGTATATTGACAGTGGTGCCTCCCGCCATATGACAGGTGTTCGTGAGCATTTGACAGATCTTACACAGATTGGTGATCTTAAGGTAGTGCTTGGAGATGACTGGGTGATCAAGGCAGTTGGTAGTGGGACAGTATCATTTCAGAGAAAGTCTCTACCTCCCATGTTGTTGAGAGATTTCCTATATGTTCATGGCTTGAAGAAGAACTTGATTTCAGTTTCTACTATTGAGGAGAGGGTTTATGAGGTGTTGTTCTGTGATGGACAGGTGCTTCTATTTCCCAAGGGGTCTAGTATCACTTCGGCTAAAGCGATTGGGAATCGACATGAGAAGTTGTACAAGCTCATGTTTCAGCCAGCTAGTGCATTGTTTCATACTACCGGCAGCAGTGATCTTTGTGAGCTATGGCATAGGAGGACGGCCCATTTGCATCATGGGGCTCTGAGGATACTGAGGGAGATTGTGATTGTTGTGCCAGAGTTCAATACAGAGCACCAGGAGTTGTGCAAGGAGTGTTCTTTGGGAAAGTACACCAAGACTGTTTTTCCAAGCAATGACAACAAAGCAGCAGGTATTCTTGATCTGATTCATTCTGACGTATGTGGTCCTATGTCTTCTGCATCTTTGAGTGGTTTTTTATACTATGTCATATTCGTTGATGACTTCTCTCGAAAGTCTTGGATTTTCTTCATGAAGACCAAAGGACAGGTCTTCATTCAGTTCCAAGAGTTCAAATCTCTTGTGGAGAACCAGACTGGGAGGAAAATCGGGGTTCTGAGGACAGACAATGGGGGTGAGTATACCTCCAAGGAGTTTAATGACTTCTGTGCAGGAGAGGGCATCAGGAGAGAGTTGAATGTTCCTTTCAACCCGCAGCAGAATGGGGTTGCTAAGAGGAAGAACAGGGCCATAATTGGGGCTACGAGAGCCATGTTCCATGATCAGGCGCTGCCACTTTTTCTTTGGGCCGAGGCATGTTATACTACAGTTTATCTACAGAACAGGAGTCCACACAAAGCATTGGGGGACAAGACTCCCGAGGAGGATTTCTTTGGAAAGAAGCCTGATGTTGGGCACTTTAGGATTTTTGAGTGTCTTACATATTCACATGTCCCTTTTGAGAAGAGGACAAAGCTAGAACCCACGACAAAGAAGGAGATCTTTGTTGGGTATAGCGAGACTTCAAAGGCTTTCCGCATATATATCCCTTCCTTGAAGAAGACAGTTTTGAGAAGGGATGTGAGATTTGAGAAGGATGGAGCCTTTAGGAAGTCACGACGGACTGAGAGGAGTGAGCAGTCATCACCTCAGATTCAGGTGAGTCCACAGCAGACTTGAGTGACACAGAGTTCAGGTCCACCAGCTTAGGTGACGACTGGACCACGAGTTACAAGGCCACAGATGTCAGGATCACAGGTTACTGGTCCACCGGTTTCGGGATCTCGTTCTCCAGATTCTACTTCAGGTTCACAATCTTCAGGTGATGAGGTTGAGCAGGGAGAGTCCCCTCCACAGGACACTACTTCACAGAGGAGGAAGCCCAAGTGGCTTCGGGACACTTTGAGGGAGCTACAGGGTCCAGTGGGGAATCCCAGGCAGGCTATGAGGGAGAGTAAACCTCCTGAGAGATTTTGCAACTACATTGCGATGGTGAGAAGCGTCAGGGAGTCTAAGCCTTCCACTTTTGAGGAGGTTTTTGGTAGACAAGTTTGGAAAGATACCATGATGGAAGAGTACAGTTCCATCATGAAGAATGGTGTTTGGGAGATTGTTCCTAGACCTGAGGGGAAGTTAGTGATGACTTCCAGGTGGCTCTACAAACTCAAGTATGTTGCAGATGGCAGCATTGAGAAGTACAAAGCTCGTTTTGTGGCTCGGGGGTTCTCACGGGTTGAGGGAGTTGACTATGATGAGACCTTTGCTCTGGTTGCTAGATATACTTCGATCAGGGCAGTGATCTCTATTACAGCAGAGATGGGTTGGAAGATCCATCAACTGGATGTAAAGACGGCATTTCTAAATGGTCTCATCCAGGAGGAAGTGTACATTGAGTAGCCATTGGGATTCGAAGTGCATGGGAGAGAGTCTCATGTGTGCAGACTGAAGAAAGCATTGTATGGGCTGAAACAAGCTCCCAGAGCTTGGTATTTTAGGATTGATGCCTACTTACAGTAGTGGGGCTTTGAGAAGACTGAGGCAGATCCCAACCTGTACTTCATTATGGTTGGAGAAGATCCTCTCATACTATTGCTATATGTTGATGATCTTTTCATTACAAGGGCTGAGAGACTCATTATTAGCTGCAAGGAGAGCCTTGCTTCAGAGTTCGAGATGACAGATATTGGATTGATGCATTATTTTTTGGGATAGGAGGTTTGTCAGGAGCCTGGACACATCTTCCCAGAACAGGGGAAGTATGCTTGTGACATTCTGAGGTGATTCCAGATGGAGGATTGTAGGCCCATGACCACACCCATGATTACTAACTGGAAGAAGCTTCATGCTTCTGAGTCATAGTTAGTTGATTCCACTTTATATCATCAGTTCATCGGTTCATTGATGTATTTGGTCAACACCAGACTAAATATTTGTTTTGTTGTCAACACTCTTAGTCAGTTCATGGTGGAGCCTAGGAGAGTGCATTGGGCGGCAGCAAAACATGTGCTCAGGTATCTTTGTGGTACAGTGGATTATGGTCTGGACTATCTGAGAGGGGATGGAGTTCGATTGGTGGGCTATACAAATTCAGATTGGGCAGGATGTGTCAGTGACAGGAAGAGTACTTTTGGATGTTGTTTCGGATTGGGCTCAGCAATGGTGTCTTGGTTCGGTCGGAAGCAAAAGTCAGTGGCTTTGAGTTCTGCAGAGGTTGAGTATATGGCTGCCAGTTAGGCCAGTTGTGAGGCCCTTTGGCTTCGCAAGTTGTTGGTGGGTTTATTTGGTGTGCAGTTGAGACCCACTATGATTTACTGTGACAATCAAAGTTGTATTAAACTCTCTAAGAATCTAATTTTTCACGACATGTCTAAGCACATTGAGATTCGATATCACTTCATCCAGTATTATGTTCAGAGAGGAGCAGTTGAGCTACAGTACATATCTACAGATGTGCAGGTTGCAAACATACTCACCAAAGCCTTGGGCAAAGGCAAGTTTGTATTCTTCAAGGACAATCTTGGAGTGGTGAGTAACACTTTCCTCGGTAAGAGGGAGTGTTAAAATAATTAAAAAGTACCTAGGCAATTGTTTCTCATCACCTAGGCGCCTAAGCGATGAGAATGTGCCTAAAGTGGACTCTAGTCATTTAATTTATGAGATGTAAATTAAAAGTGACTTTTTGAACTTAGGGAAAGTGGGTGATTTAAGTGATTTAATCTCCACCATTCATCTCGTCTAATCTCAACCATTGGATGAGATGACTTTTCACCTTCCCCTCATTGAGTTGATTAGGGTAAGGAGGGCACACCCCTTTGGGGTTGTTGAAGCATTCTGTTGAGAGAGCAAGAGAAGAGAGAAAAGTCGAGGAAGAGCAGTTTGCAGCCTAGGGAACGCATTCCAAGGCAACCTTGGGCACGCAAATCGAGGGGGGAAGGTACAGCATTAATAAAGGTTGTACTGTACGGATTTTGAGCAGGCCGTAGAGCTAAAATTTGGCACAGAAATCGAGAAAAGGTACAGTAGAGTTAAGAAGGCCATACCGTACAGATTTTGGAGGTCGTACTGCTGTTTTTGCTGCACAGAAATCGAGGAGGAATTCTGTGTGAGTTTTATGGGTGATTGGCACGATTCCCTAGGCATCCATACAGCATTTTTTTCCCAGAATTTGTGTTGCATCATTTGGCATGTATTTCAAGGCATCCGTACAGCAAGGAAAGGCACAGAAATCAAGGAGCTGACCTGTTTATATGTGCAGGAAATTCTGGCATGAATTTTTGTTATGTGGAAGCTTGGCATGGTTTTTGAGATAATTCTGTCATTAAATTTCTGAAATAAATTTCTGCTGTAACAGAAAATTCTCTGGGCTCTTAAAATAATAAAAAACTCTCTCTCACTGGTTTTCCCCTTGTGGGTTTTCCAGGGTCGCTGTTGGACCAAAAATCTCTGTGCAAATATTAGTCTGAATATTGTGCTGCTGATATATTTTATTTCTGCATTAAATGCTGTTGATAATCCTCATGTTTCAGTTCTGAAAATTATGTTTATTTGCCGAGTATTCATGGCTGTCATAAATCTGGGTTTTGGGCATTAAACACTGATAAAATCAACGAGACTTGAAACTGGGTGGGGTCTGAAATTTTACATTTAGAAAGTTACAAATACCCATGCAATGACATAAGTAGCCATGACACACAATTTTAGAGTTGATGCTAGCCTCTCAATCTTCAACCTAAGTCCTCCTTCTGGAAGCTACTTAGTGAGACATAAACAACAATTGTTTAGAAAATTACAAATACCCATGCAATGACATAAGTAGCCATGACACACTTTCGGAAAAAATAAATAGCTTCTCTATGGTTACGAAGTATTTATTTCTGCAAGAACAATCCTCCCACAATACTCGCAGGAGTGAACTTGTTGAAGAGTGGAGCTCTAAGAATAGGATATAAAGACATCATCACTAGTGATAGTATAAGCATAAAGGCCCAAAGATATATTGCTAAATATGGACCTCCTTTCTGCAAAACACAGTCACCATAATGATCATTTGTATTCCCTTGTAATTAAGCTAAGACATTATGCTCAATAAATGTGGTAGTGTCCATACAAAAACACAGATTGCATTATTGATAAAAGTAATTAAATGAATTGAAGAGAATGGAATCTATGTTGTATAATGCAGAGAAATCCAAGGATTAAAGACAGCAGAGTCATGCTATCAACGTAGTTAGAGGATGTCAACAAGGCTGAAATAAGTAAGGAGCTGCCTGTCATATAATAAAAAAGGACTTGGCCGAAATAAGATTGTACAACCAGACTGATATATCTGTATTGAAGACTGCAGGCATTGGGGATATCACAAATGATAATAAATGCCATTACCTGCACAATTATGATTATTGCTGCAACAATTGGTGGCCCGAGTAAAACCGAAAGGCCCAGACCTGCAACCATATCTCTGAGAAAAAGCCAAATTGTTTGCTGTAATGAAAAAAAACAAGAGAATGGATCAATTAGCTTTCTTCAACATATACCATAAGATAAGATAAGATAAGTTTAATAATGTCCAGTGAAAGTTGTTCCTCTATAAAATAAACAAAACAAAATCAGTGAGATGTTTATAAGGTTGTGGATTTATCGATCAATGGAAACTAAGACTAACAGAAAAAATTAAAGAAGTTGAGACAAACTTTATTGAATCCATGCCAAGCCTCGATGACAAAAGTTGAATACAATGAAAAAGGCAGATCTATCAACTGCAATCAAAACAAAACATCAATTAGAATGGCTATAAGAGCATCCTAACTATAAATTCTGGCTCAGAAAGAATCAGAAAAAAAAATGTTTGTTCTAATTTTACAAGCATTATAATCCTAGACACCATGACAAAAGAGGATCTTGTCCTGTCAAAGGGTGCATCTACTAGAAGCATTGAGGACCATGCAATGCCATGAGTTGAAAAGGTCCCACTCTGAAGAAATTAACTGGCATATGAAAAATGGTATGGTAATCGTACAGATGCATCAAGGTAATGGTACAGATGCATCAATTACCCCACAACTATATATGACTGATAACAAACCTTAGCATTGGAATCATGCATGTTATCTTAGTTTGATTACCAACATTCAAAATGAAAGAGAAATTATATTAATGTTTGTTAATGACCAAAATATGTCAATGGGACTTGAAAAATGTAAGCAGGACAGTTTGCATAGCGATAACCATGCATTTATCTCTGTATGTTAGCAGTTAGCACCTTAGTCACCTGGTTCGTGTTCGTGTTCGAGTTCGGCGAGCTTGAAGTTCGCCAAAAATTCGGCAGTCAAATTTTTGGGGATAAAATTCGGCATTAAGTTCGACATAGTACAAAATTTGAAAAA